>JABTTQ020002005.1:0-144175 GCA_016081115.2 Rehmannia glutinosa
AAAATATTGGATGAATTGATGATGATACAAAAAAGAGATTGAGACAAGCGGGGCTTAGGTTTCAATTCATTTGTCAATGAACAAACTCCCAAGAGTGGTGATGGAAAAAGGATCTCAAGCAAATGGGGAATCAAAAGCCAAAAGCATCGTATGTTGCACCCACACACAATCACTAACATTCACATGTGGCCTGGTTATAACGATAAAATAAAGAAGCCAATCGGTTTGTTGAGAGCGCCATCGAAACTAAATTTAGAAAAGCTCAACAATGGACTCCAAACAAGAAATATTCTGTGAAGTCAAAGCGAGAACTACCAAAAGTCCCAGAGGTTTCATCAAAAGAAACCATATGAAGGAATGGTATAAATTATCAAGACAAACACTGAACCCTCAAATGAAATATCAGCCAAGTTCTATAGGATATAAGCCCAGTGGCAAAGACATCAAACTCATCATTGGTCATTTCTCAAAATGCAAATAAATCATCACACATACGCACCAAACACAACGTCTATCATGCACAAAAGTTTTCATACTATCCTAGAAAAGAAAATGCACAAACAAAAACACATGTATACATACAAGAGAAGACAGTTGTATATCCTTAAAGCTCCAAAGTAATTTGCTAAGATTCATTATGATTATGGAATTGATAGTAGTAACCTCTTAGAGTTAGATCATTTGGCTATAGGTTGGTTGGATCACCTTATAGTGTTAAAACCCTCGGGACCCAATCAGTTGGGTACACAAAACTTAATTTCCTTGACCGTAAGTTCGGGAATACCTGGGAGTGCCAAGGAACTGGTACATGGATAGGGCTTTTCCGATACATGATAGGAAGCAAAAAGAATCTATCAAATTTCAAGGAATCAAGAGGAGCCTCGCCGGGTTCATTTGGAGGAAATGAAGCTTTAACGAAAATCAAAGACATTAGATCCATCAAGAAAATGGACTAGAGATCCACGATGTTGCTTTTGTTGAAGCGGTGAATTTCAATCATAATGTCGCCCAGTTCGTGATAAAGGTTATAATGTTGGATTCAACATGGGTGTGTGCTAGATCAAGGATGCATAAACCAATGGAGTAGTGCTATCCGGAATGCTAAAGAAGAATATGTATGTAGTGGATTGGTCTCTTTGCTACACCAAGCACATGTCTATTGGCCAAGAGCCTGTGAATCAAGTGGATATGGCACAAGAAGTCGAGTAAATGCAATTTCAAGACAATCAACAAGCTTGCAAGAAGTCATCTAGTTGAAGGATTGATCACTGATCAACAAGAAGGAAAGCATATGTGATGCATGTTAGAAAGCGAATGCAAATCAAGTCATCTTTTAAGGACAAGCCGTCATTCTTCAACAAGGATCTTGCATTTATTGCATATGGATTTATTTGTTCCTATTGAACCAACTAGTATCGATGGAAAAAATACACCTTAGTGGTGGTGGATGACTATTCAAGATACACATGGACAATCTTTGTGTGTAAAAAGAAGCGAAACTTTGCGAAGCTTCCACGGCTTATGAGGAGAATTCAAAATGAGAAGAGCAAACCATTATCAAGATAAGGTCTAATAGAGAACGAGATTGTCAATGGGATTATAATTGATCTTTGCATAGAATGGTATGGCTCATGGGTTATCAATCACCAAGAATTCCTGACGAGAATGTAGTGGTGAAAGAAGGAACATAACCCTCAAGGAGCGGCAAAGACCATGTTAGCTAAAGAGCTGGATTGCTGAGAGATTTTGGGCTGAAATCATTAAATCTTTGCTACACTCATAATAGGTGTATGTAATAGCGAGTTGTCCAAAACCCCCATGAAATTTGGACGGAGAAAGCTAATGTAGGATATTTTCACATCTTTGGAAGTAAGTGTATTATCCATAATAATGGCAAAGGACAATTTAAAAGATTTTAATGCTAAAGCCGATGAAGTTATCTTTCTTAGATACTTATCAGAGTAAAGCTTTGAGAGTGCTAACCAAATGACTATGGTAAGAATAGTTTATCTATGTGATTTTTGATGAACATAATATAAATTGAGAAGATATAGTAAAGAGTTAGTCGAGAAGATGAATCAACCAACTATCGGAAGCTAACTCCTTATGCAAAAGCTAATCTCGATGGAGCTCGATCTGATGAGGATGAGTTAGCTGAATCTCAAAGACAAAATTTAAAGGTTTGCATCTGAATGAAGATGATCGAGAAGAAGTTGTTCAAGACAACCATTGCAAGAAGAACCAATCCAATGACTTACTCAACTAGATATGAGACGGGTGAGAGACCATCCACGAGTTAGTAAGTCGAAATGCGAGAAGGGTAAAGACAAGATCCAGGACTCAACATGAAGTTATGTTCACTCATTTCATTACTTTCAAATTGAACCGAAGGGGAAGGATGTGTCACAAGCATTCGATGGCACATACCGGATTCTAGCCATGCGAGAAAGAGATGAATCAATTTGAAAGGAATAAAGTCTAGGAATGGTTCAAAGCGCCTACTCACCAAAATGTCATGGTACAAAGTGAGTATTCGTGAATAAGATGAAGGAGAAAGGATCTGGTGTGAGAAACAAAACAAGATTGGTAGCCAAAGAGTATTTCCAAGAGGAAGGTATAGATTTTGATGAAACTTTTACACCCGTTGCTAGATTGGAAGCAATAAGGATGCTTCTTGCTTATTTGCACATAAGAACTTCACAAATGGTCACATAAAATGGATGTGAAGAGTGCATTTCTTTTATAAGAAGTCTATGTCGATTAACAACCCTCTAGGTTTGAAGAAAAACTATTGAGATAAAGTCTACAAGCTCAAGAAAGCATGTATGATTTGAAACAAGCAAGAAGAGCATGTATAATACATTGTCTCAATTTCTAATAGACAATGGATTTACCAAAGAAACGTTGAGAGAACACTCTTCTTAATTCAAGATGGAGAGAGTGTTTTCTTTGTTCAAATATATGTGGATGACATCATCTTTGGATCCACAAACAAAGATCTCAGGTGATAAATTCTCAAACCTTATGCAATGGAAATTTGAGATGAGTACGATAGGAGAGTGACTTTTCTTCCTTGGTCTCCAAGTCAAGAAAATGAAGGATGAGACTGCCATAAGTCAAACCAAGTATAACTTGAGTAGATTTAATGAACAAATTTGGTATGGAAGAAAAGTCATCATGAAGATTCCTATATATACTTTTACCAAAATGGATATGGATCTTGAAGGAAAGCTGCCGATCGACAAGACATAGATCACCATCGTTGGATCATTACTTACTGATGTTGCAGACCTGACATCACCTTGCGGTTGGTGTATCGCAAGGTTTTCTGCTCCCCCAAATAAAGTCATATGATTGTAGCTAAGAAGATTTCGAGATACTTGAAGGAAGCCAAGGAGTTGACTTTGGTATCCCAAAGAAAGTGGATTCAAATTGATTCGATACTGACTGTTATCTTGGATGTAGAGTTGACAAGAAAGTACATCCAGTACTTGTCAAATGCTTGGAAACAAATTGGTTTCTTGGTCCAACAAGAAATAAAATTCAATAGCTACGTCTACAATCGAGGCGAGAATATATTGTCAAGTATTTGTTGTGCCCAAGTCTTTATGGATCGGACAACAACTAAGAGATTATGACATTGAAGAGAAAGAAGGAAATTCAAATATGTGTGATAACACAATTGCTATTACAATTAATCGTAATCTAGTATTGCACTCAAGAATAAAGTACATTGATGTCGAGATATGGTTTTATAAAGAGATCATGAAAAACAAAGACATCACATTGGAATATGTGTCAATTGAGAAGCGAGTTAGCTAATATATTCACAAAGCTCTTATGTGCATTAAGGTTTGAAAGACTTAAAAATGAGCTTGGATTGATTGAAAGTGAGTTAATATGCTCGGAAGACTCATTCAACAGAGTTAGAGGTGAAAGAATTGTATTTAGAAGAGTTTTGCTCAATCGTGAGAATAAAATAACTTATTTAGCCATTGTGGTGAGTTAGCCCGAACAATGAATCTCCATCAGGACTAGAGATAGAGAGAAGCGAGTTAGTCAAAAATGAAGTTTCGACTTATTTATGAGCTAAGAGGCAAAACGAAGTCGTTTGTATTAAAGCGGGAATGTTTGATGATGATGTCAACATCATTAAATACGGCATAGTAAAAGGATGTGACAATAACCTATGATTGGTTATAAATCTTGCTTTCGCATTAAATCGACGTGCTTAATGCTTTTTGACGTTCTAATCCCGACCGTCGATCGTATTTCAAATTTTGTGTATCCCAAAATAGTCTCTTCACGTTTCATATATATTGTTTCAAATTTCTCTCTCTTCTCACATACTCTCAAGCACTCAAACCTTCGAGGTATTCTCTTTGCGAAAACTCCTCTCAAGTTTCTTCAAGAATTTTTTCAAGAAATCATCAATGGCTCTAAGAAATCTTCTCGAATTTTGGAAAGCTTGCTAAGAAGGTGTACTCCAAGTCTGCACTAGTGTCGCGTGAAGGCACTTGTCCGTGATCATGACAAGGATAGGAGCGGAAAAGATCGATGCCACCTCGAAAAGTCCGGTGTCTTTGAAGTTTTCTTTCTATGGAGATGCCCCTAGACCTTTCCAAGAAGAAGTTGCTATATTCTATGTGAACACTTTGTTGTTCACGATGATGACATTCACTCTTCGAGTGGTGAATGGGAAAGATGTCAAGTTGGCTGCAAATGACTTACGGAGAGCCGCTACATCTCCCTAATAGAAGATCGGAGACTAAAAGAGTTTGAGTTCAATTACATGAAAATATGGAAGGATATACCCAAGAAGGAGATAGGCGATAAGTTGAATCCATTAGCTACCAAGATAGCTATTAAGAAAGAGTACCACAAACCGATGGACGTGGTGGTGAAGTGCGTCGATATCAAGTTTGGGTCTTACAATCTGTTGTATCCTGAGACTAAGCCGTTGTGATGGCAAAGCAATTATGGAGGAGTTGGAGGTGAACCGAACAAGTTCATCTTTGAAAAATTATGCCATAACGTCTGGTTTGGAGGGCGTAAAATTTAAGAACACCCTGGGCTATGGGCTAGTCCTGGGTTATTTCTTGGAGAAGAAGGTGTGCCCCTTGGGAAAGGCTTTAAGCCCTTCCATGTCAACAAAAGCGTGTTAAAGCGAACTTATCGCCTACTCGAGAAAAAGGCGCATGCAAGAAAGAAAGCGCATCTCGAGGGGAATCAACCGATAATGTCTCGAAGAGATAGTTGTTCTTGCTCAGTACTCTCTCACGAACCTGCTACCGTTGCCCCAAAGGTAGAAGAAACGAAGGACAACTCGTCTCGGAAGGTAGGCGTAAAGTAAGCGAAAGACTCGAGGCCATCTTGGCTTGAGAGATGAAGATGAGTCAGTTGCCAAGGCTGCTGATAAGCCTATAATTGAATCTTGTGCAACAGAATCATCCATTCGTGTCATGGCTGAGGACTCGGATAAGGATGAAGAAAAAGTCCCCTTGGAAAGGAGCTCCAAGAGAGGGCTTGTGAAGAAGTTTTTGCGGCAACCCTCTTTGAAACAATCGTAGTGACACAAATCAATTTGTTGTTGTGCCCTAGCAAGTGAGAATGAAGAAAAGTTGTCAATGACACAGCTGCACCTGTAATTGAAGAAGCATTTGAGGAGACAATTGTTGGAGGTGGTGATTCCATCTTGCCCCGTGTTGAGGAGGAGCAAGTTGCCCAAGACCTCCCGCCTCGGATGAAACCAAGATCTGACTTATCCGATATTGAAATTTGTGCGCATGGAGGTTATTGAAATTGATCAACAATAGAGTCCATATTTTGAGGCCATAGATGATTGAAAAAGAATAATGGCTTCTTGAATTCTTGGACAACGAATCAACTGTTGTGTTGGCTCTAGACAAGAAATACTTAAGGAGACATCGTTTGAGAAGAAGGAGTTTGAAAAGGCAAAGGTCCAAGAGAAGCGAAGGGTCCACACCTCATATTCATCCTTTCGAGACGCCTAATGATACGAGTCCGCACATTTAGCGATGGAGAAGATGAGCCTAGTGGGGAGATGATTGATTGAAGGCGCTTTAGTGAGACAAGCAATGAAGGAGTCCCGTGAGTTGCAAAGAACAATCAAGGTTTAAGGGTGTTGGAGAATCATCCCCGACTCTCTCCAACTCCTCCGATCGAAAGAAGTAGTGAGGACTCAGATGCGATCGCCTCCCAGCTCACTCTATGGGACAAGACACTAGGGAGTATGGCGATGATCTTTTGGGTTGAAGAAGTTTTGGAGTGTTACCCGGTGGAGCCACGCCCTATGGAAGTTTGTTGAGACAACTAAGGAATTGGTGATCATTCAAGAGATATATACAAGTCCCTAGTGATGATTGACCCCATCAACAACACTCTTTCGATGATGAGCAGTGGCGAAGTGAATTGTCAGGCGCGGCCAGTCGGAGGAGGCTAGGGACCAATTAAATGAGAAGTTAGGAGGCGAAGAAGAAGTGTTAGGTGAGCATGAAAGCTGTTGGTACCAATGAAGTTGTGATGGTTTAGATCGTCACGAGGACTCAACATCACCGAAGGCCAATGAAATTCTGAGAGGTCCAAATTCCTATAATCGAGGCACATGATGGAATTGAAAAAGACCATGGCGATTGAGACGCTAGTCCTAAAAGTGCAATCCAAGAGGTTGAGACCTCGAAGGATGCCAACGTCAAGAACCACCGCAACTAAGTGCGCGGCAGTAATGTAGAAGGCCTTGTAGCGGTTGGTTTCTTTGCTAAGGTAGTCAAGACCATGTGGCGGCAGACGACACGGTGAAATGTTTCCATTGATATGCCTAAGTTTCGTAATCCTAGTTGGCTGAACCCATGGTGATAGATGCTCTAATTGACTCGAGGATGAATTTTCCGACATTGCTAAAGATTTTGAAAACCAGTGAGTCGATCAAGAGGCCGAGGGGACTTGGAGGACAAAATGAAATCATCAGGATGAGATTTGTGCTAGTCGATGGGCCACCCCCACTAAGCTTAATCTCCTGCCGTGATCTTTGCTAAGCCAACCGAGGCAATGGTACCTCAGGAAAAAAAATCAATTTGCCGGTGAATTTATTGAGGCATAGTGAGGCACGATCGGCTCAGCGAGCTTCCACAGTTGCCTCTGCATGAAGCTTCCACAGTTGAAACAAAAAGAGTGCTTAGGGGTGAAAGAGAAGTCTTCTGAAGGAGGAGCGGGAACTTCCTCGAACCTAGTGGCATATTTGAAATGCTTCAATTTCCATTTGTCGAAGAAATTCCATATGAAGTGCATCTGTGGAGGAGGCTACTCACTCTGATGTTAAAATCGACCCGGTGGCGTGCATGTTCCAAATGGGGTCAAGGATTGTCCCATTTGGCCATGATTTTGAGTCACTCCTTCCTGAAGATTCCATTCCGAAACATCATACTTTGAGGTGCCTTTCGAGCAATGTGCGCAGGAAATAAAAAGACGTGGAGAAAGGATTTCTTGAAGCTAGATAATAGGATTGACAATCATGATGTCACCATCATCGAGACATCCGTGGATTTGTCTTTGAGGATCGAAGAACGGGCTCGATGGTACTAAGGCTCTCCCAGAGAGCAAGTTGTCTACCGCACAACTATTTTCAAAGTTAGGCATGCGAGGTCGCCAAGTTGCCTTTCAACAAATGCAAATGGATAATATAAATGATTGGAGAGAATCTATCTTGTCGACATGGAGTCTCTTTGAAGATGACAATGGAAAAGAAAATGGAGCACATGAAGAATCGTTGAAGGATGAGATTCTTGCAATGAAGAATTAACTATATTCATTTAGCTTCGATTAGAAAGCAGTAGACTCCATCACTCATAAGAAGCTCGATTCTCTTCTCAAGACATCTCACTTTCCTCAAAGATCCTCACAAGGTGATGATGCCAAAAAGGTGCAAAGATAAAGTCCTGAAAAACCCCCTATGAAGATAATTATGAAATCTAAAGGCACCACCTCACTCCATTCGCAACTACCTCAAGACCTGTCAGTTGAAGAGAAAGTTGATTTAGCTTTCCAGAATAGCAAAGCTAAAATTGAAAAGTTAGACAGAAGTCAAGAGGACAGGATGCAGAAACTCAAAGTCCAGTTTGGAGGTTCACCAGTCGGCAAACTCCCAGCTGAAGAAAGAGAAGAAGCTACTCCCCCTTTTGGTCCATTGGAAAAAAGGTGCAATGAAGAGTTTGAGACTCTTCGGTCATAAGGATACTACAAGGGATCAGATTTTGCTGAAACATGGGATTTGTACTGGGAAAAAAGCTTAAGAGGTATTGATTCAACCAGGAAGCAGCCGACTCGAGGAAAACCATCCAAGAGTCAGCAAACCCTTAGGGGAGAAGGCCCTGCCAGAGGCAGAGGAAGGGATTCCAAGTCTGGTGAGAGAGGCAAAAGCTCTCCACCAAGGAGACCAAGTGGAATCATGTCAATAAACCATCGCAAAAAGACTCCATGTATTGGATTGGATTTGATGAAGCAAGAACAAATGAGCCAATCGAATAGCTAATGAGCTTGCACGAAAAATACGAAGAACAAGCTCAAAGAATCCAAAGAATGGAGGAAGAGAAACTCAAAGCCGCGTATGAGAAAAAGAAGAAGAAAGAAGAAGAGGAGAGAAGAAGGATAGTTGACAAAGATCGATGCAGGCGAGTAGAGGAAGAGGAAAGAAGAAGAAGCGATAGAGATGCTAGAAGATAGCCGTCTTCAAAAGTTTTGTTGTAGTTTTACATTCTTTTGTAAATACACAAAAATAATGCAAGTCTTTGAATGATTCATTTAATGAAATGATACAATCTTTTCAATCATTCTACTTTAGAACTTTATGATGTAATTTATGTTTGGCATCATGAAAAAGGGAGAAATTGTTAGAAATTTATTTGTCTGATTTTGATGATGTATAGAAAACTTAGATTAGAAAGTTGGCACCCGCTTTACGTATGTATTTCAACTTTGTAATAGTTAGAAATATTCTTTGAGATATTAAGAAGCCAAGTTGAAGATGCGAGAAGACTTGAAGAAGTGCGAGAGAAGATTTGGTGTGTCGTGGTGAGTATTGAAGAAGACCTTCAGTCAAGTAAAGAAGATGTGTCTTTTAGTAGACGTACATCTGAGTCTTCTAAGAATCAAGGAGAAGACTCAACTAAAGGGGCAAAGCAGCTGAAAGACTTGGAGAAAGCTGAAGAAGTCCGTTGCAAAGAAAAGCCGAAGACGTACCCAATTTGGTAAGAGACAGGCTTGCAACCTTAAACGTTATCTTGCCGAAGGAGTCAAGACGCATGAGCCAATGAGATGCTTGCAGAAATCTGGTACAACATGAGAACCTGCAGGTAGTTAATGCTAAGGTTGGGTCAACATCAAAATCTACACAATAATACAAGCCAACAAACACTAAGTGAAGTTTCAAATTGTCTATCTCTTCAACAAACATATTTCAAACTCTCACTATAAAAGGCTGAAGAATTTTCAGAGAGAAGTATGTGACACATACAATAGAAATCTGAGCACTGAAGCAAATCTGCAACACTCTCTCTCAAGCTAAAAAATCCAAATCCTCAGGATTAACATTCAAAGTAATTCTAACCAACATAACTAAGTGAAAGAAGGAAGCAAACTTCAAAAATTGAAGAGGAATACTGTTTGAAAAAGAACAAGGGGTCTATACATCTATGAAGTGAAGGAAGTGCAGTGAGGTTCAAGTTAGAACCTGGTTCAAATCCATCGGAGAGCTACGTGATCATGTCCGAATAGTTTGGAGAGCTAAAGTATTGAGGTAGGCGCCTTACGAAGAGTGAGTCAGTGTGAAGCCAGCTGTGTGATCAAGGCTTGCTCGGACTGTATTTGTACTTTTGTAACAACCAAGTTGCATTAGTATATTCCTCCTGGAGTAGGAGAAGAGTGGAGTAGAATTACTCCATCCTCGAACCACTATAAAATTATCCGTGTCATTTACTTTCAGCAATTTACTTTTTGCATATTTATTACTTGCTGATATATTTGCTTAATCAACTGATAATAACTAAGTTTAAAATAAGTGTTGAAAACCATATCTTAAAAATGGTGTAAGACTTCTGCTGATTAAAACCAAGAAAACTGATTTTATAAAATCTAACTTCACTCAGCTGAGTTACACTATGAACAGCTCTCTCGAGTTTGTTGAGTGGTTAACTCTCCTGTTGAGGTTTGACCCAGCTGTCTCCCAAGAAACATAGCCGTTTTCTTGTGAAAACTCTTATTTGATATAAAATCGAAAAATTGGTTAAGTCTATTCAACCCCTCCCCCCTCTAGACTTAACTGACACCCATTGGGACCTACAATTTTCAATGTGTTTTTGTTTTTAATGTGTTGTTTTATGTGTATATTAGTATAAACTTGATTATTTAATGGGAGAGATTGTTTTCACTGATATTTAATTAGCTGAAACATGTTTGAAACAATCATGAAATAACAACGTAAAACAATTCAGAAAAAACTGCAGGGCGTAAAAATGACCAAAACAATGGTGGGAGTGTAAAAAGGTCAGTTAAAAGTCTGAGAGCGTAAACATATGTCCTTTTTCCCAAAATGTTTGGCAATTGTGTCCATGACCCATTTATGTTCTTGTGTTACAACGTCAAACTTTTATATCAAGTGTTGTTCAATACTCCCCCTGTCCTCCTTTTATTTTATGCATCTATTTTGACTGTTCGGAGTTTTCAATAATACAATTGAGATTTAAAACACTCAAAAAAGAAAGAATAATCAACCCTATATATTACATGAAATATGAAACATATCATCACCTCATTATTTTGAGACATGTATCAATTCCTCATTCTCTCAATTCCACGCGTTGGCTTCATATTTGTTAGGAATTTTATTGTTTAGATTTTGATGAATGCCATGTAAAACTTAGAATAGAAAGTTGGCACCCCAATTCCTGTTGTAAAATGCATTGTAATGAATAGAGTGGCCAAGCCGAGTTAAGTCACCACGCCTAACATGCAAGAAGACAATCAAGATCGGAAGGAAGACTCTGCGTGATACTGGTGAGTATGGCATAGAAGAGTAGCGGGGAACTCTCTTGAAGAAAGCATAATTGGTGAGATGCGGTGAGTGGAGCATCGATCAAGTCAACTCAAGAAAAGCAAGTCTCAAGTTGAAGTGAGAAGAGTCATCCATGATTGGAAGTCGACTCTAAGTCACCCGGGGAAAGCAAGGAAAAGCGATCAAGTCGAGATAAGCGAAAAAAGAACCGTTGCCACGAGAAATCAAGAGATTTACTTAAACAAGTAATATCTCCATACCACCTTTCTTGGAGTGCTCGATCCCCGAGAAGCGTGCAAAAGGAATGAACGATGGGAAGCACTACACCGTGTCGAACTCGAAAAAGGTGAAAGAACAATTCATACGAGGAAATGGCAATTCCAAGAAGCGCAACAAGACAAGCCAACGATCGCAAGTGATTTTCAAAAATAAGCCTATCTCTTCAACGGGCAAATTTTTGAAAGTTCACTATATGTTGCCGAGGAGTTTGTTTGAGAAGAAGGAGATACATGTATGACACACACGTGAGATATACAAGCATATTAGAAAAACTGAAACATTCTCAATCCTCAAGCCTACATTACGAAGTACATCAATCCAACACTCACCTGTGAAGGATCAAGTCATTTTGTGTGATCAAGACTTGTATACCGGATTATTACCACTCAGAACCGATCATTACTTAGTGGATTCCTCCGAGGAGTTGGAGAAGAGAGGAGTAGAAGAATTACCCCATCTTGAACCTCTATAAAAACTTCATCGTGTCATTTACATTTCAAACATTTAAATTCCCGCACTTTTAATCGCTTATATCTCTTGATAAATTTGCTATCCATTTGATAATTTATAAGTCTAAATCAATCTCTAAAATCTTGCTTAATCAAACTTAAGGGTGTTAAGTCTTCCGCTGAAAATAAAACCACAAAGTTGAGTTAAATTATAGCCAACAGGTGAGTTACTCCATCAACTTGGCTAAATTGAAATCTGTTGAGAGATTAACTCTCTTGAGTGACTAATTCGATTGTCCATCAAAGACACTTGGTGTGTAGAATCAACTCTGTAGATTTAAAATGACTAAATCGAAAATTTGGTAAGGTTTATTCAACCCCCTTCTAAACCTTACATTTACACCCCTTGGGACCTACAAGTGGTATCGAGCGGTTGGTTCATTGAACCCTCCGCCGGTTCTTGAACTAGATCTCCAAACTTTTCAAAGTCCGCTTTAGTACTTAAACCTTCAAAACTCTTTTTATTAAAAGTCATTATCATGGAAGCAAATTTGACACGCATCCCTATGTTCACTATTGAAGAATTTGATGATTGGAAAATTCGTATGCGGCTCATCTATCAAAGCATTACATGATGAGATGTGGATAGTGATAGAAGATGGGCCTCTACAAATATTAAAGGTGAACACAGTTTGTCACGAAGAGTTGCGGTGAAGGAGAAGAAGATCTTTGCTCCCGGACAGTCATGGTTGAAAAACCAAGAACTCGAGTGGACAAATGATGACGAGAAAAAGATACAACCTGGACAATGTAGCCAAGGACATCCTGTACAAAACTTTGGACAAAGCCATGTTCAATAAAGTCAAATCATGCAAAACGGCCAAAGAAATGGGACAAGTTGACATTAATTTGTGAAGGCTCGTGAGCAAATCAAAGAAAATAAATTATCGTGGGCTGTCTGAAATTTGAGAATTTCAAAATGATCTCGGGAGAGAACCTGGATCAACTAGACGCTCGGTTCACGTAAATCACAAATGAGCTATCTACACTTGGAAAGGAATATACACGAGAAGGAAATGTGTATGAAGATCCTAAAAGTCTTCGGTGAATGGGAAATGAAGGTCATGGCATCGAGACATTCCATGGACCTATCAAAGACATCCAACCATGAGTTATTCTCGGACCTCAAAGCCTACGAGTTTGGTGAGAAGAAAAGACCGAGGAAGAGACAATTTGTACCCAAAATTTGCTCTAATTGTCAAAGATGGGAAGAGAGTTGAGGTCAAAGAGGTAATTGACCCGGAAGAAATAGCCCCGATGGTTAAAAGATTTAACAAGTTCTTTAACAAGAACTACAAGAGAGGAAAGGGTGAATCTTCCGAAGACACTCAGCTCCTCCAAATCAAGGAAGATAGGCCAACCAAGAGAACAGATCATCAAAAAGTTGAGTATCAAAGGTGACAATCCAAGAATGGAAAGAGTGATCAAAGGTTGAGTATCTATGTTGGCGTAGACAACCATGTCACTATGCCATTATTTGTCCATATCCTGTAGTCAACAAATACGAGAGATGAAGAAGAAAGGAAGGTCTTGAGAAAGAAGACAAGAAAAGAAAAATGCAATGATGGTCGCAGAGAAGCTGAAAGCAACCAAGTCAAGAGAGACAGTGATTCGAGAGCGGTGAAGTCGACGACTACTCAAGTGACTACGAAGAAGAAGCCCCGATCCGCTTGATGGCCAAAGAACAAGATCAAGAAGATGAGGTACAATCTAACTCAACAAACTCGGCCACACTAGTGATAGTGAGTGACACACACACCTCATCACCACTGATCTTTATGATTCATTAAGCAAAATGATGAAAGATTTTGAACACATTAAATCCTCACACACACTATTGAATGAGGAAAACAGCCTACTCAAAAGTCAAAACTCAAAGCCGACTAAGGATTTGAGTACTCTAAGTCAAATAGTGTTGAAAATGAAAGTTTAAAGGTGAAAATGCTAAATTAGTAGCGAGAAATTGCTTGCTATAGAAAAGAGGAGAATGACCTCAAGAATGTTATTGCCTCATTCACTAAGGCATATAAATCATTGGATGATCTTATTATGAGTCAAAGAGAGTGTGGAGACAAGACAGGCTTAGGATTTAATTCCTCTGTGCCATGTCAAACCTCAAGAGTAATTTTGGAAAAAGGATCTTCAAGTCATGAAGAGTCCGAAAAATCCAAAACTCTAAATGTTGCACACACATTCAATCAAAAGCACCATAACAAGCAAAGCGCCTTGGTTACAAAGGAAAAGGAAAAAAACGGCCAGTTGAGTGTCTTTGAAAGGACATCCGAGAAGAGATTCAACCGAGTCCCTCAAAGCAAACTCCAAAAGAAAATACTGTCAGAAAGAAGAAGCGAGCTACCAAAAATCCCAGAAAACCCATAAAAGAAATACATATGATGGGAATGGTAGAAAATATCCAAGCAAGTGATTGGAATAATGTGAACTATCAAAGATAGACTTATGGAATATAAGCCCAAATGGCAAAGGCCTAGAACTAAAGAAAGGCCATTCCAAAAGCATAAGAGCTTTTATCAGCACACATATGCACCTAGGCACTACACTCAAAGACACCACAATTACCCAAAGAAGGCAATTGCTAAAACACACATTCAAGCATACTGAGACAAAAGAGACAAATTGTATGAACCTAGAATCCCCAAGCAATTTGCCAGGATTGATTATGATTATGGCATCGATAGATGGCAACCCCTTAGAGTCAAATCATTTGGCTATAAGTTGGTTGGATCATCTTACAATTCTAACCCCTCGGGACCCGGACGAACTTAATTTGAGTGCCGGAACCTGGTACATGGATAGTGGTACATTCCCGGACATATGACAGAAATAAGAGAAATCTGTCAAAATTCAAGGAAGTCAAAGGAGCAAAAGTCATATTTGGAGAAATGAAGCTCCTGGTGAAATAAGAGGCATTGGATCCATCAAGAGGAATGGATTAGAAATCACAGATGTTGCATATGTTGAAGGACTCAACTTCAACTTTCGAGTATCGATCGGCCCTCTGTGACAAGGGCTACAATGTTGGATTCAACATGGGTATATGCCAAATCAAGGATATTGAATCAAATGAAGTTGTCTTTGCTGCAAGGATGTAGATAGAAAAATATGTATTTAGTGGATTGGGTCAACCGCAACACCCAAAGACTGTCTACTAGCAAAAAGAGCACAATTTGAATCAAGTTGGTTGTGGCACAAAAAGCCGAGTCACCTGAATTTCAAAACAATTAACAAGGCAAGAAGTCATCTTGTAGAAGGACTTCGGACTCAAGTATACAAGAAGGAGAGTATATGTGATGCATGTCGAAGGAAAGCAAATCAAGTCGTCATTCAAAGAAAAGACATGCCCATCCTCAACAAGAATATTGCATCTACTTCTTATGGATCTATTTGGCCCAAAGTGGAACCAGCCAACATAAGCGGAAAGAAATACACCTTGGTGGTAGTAGATGACTACTCAAGATATACATGGACAATATTCATGTGTAAGAAGAAAGAAACTCTACAAAAACTACCACGGTGATGAAGAGGATTCAAAATGAGAAGAGTCAAACCATTATCAAAATAAGATCGGATAGAGGAACCGAGTTTGTCAATGGAATAATAACTCGAGTGATTGTATTGAGAATGGTATTGGTCATGAACTATCAGCAAGGACTCCCAATGAGAATGGAGTTGCGAGAAAGAAGGAACAGAACCCTCAAAGAAGCAACAAGAACCATGTTAGTCAAGCAGGATTACCAAAAAGATTTTTGGTGAAGCAATCAACACGACACTGCTACGCCCAAAACAGATGTATGATAAAGACAGCGGTGACAAAGACTCTATGAGATCCTGGAAGAAAACCAAGTGTTGCATATTTGAGAATATTTGGATGTAAATGCTTCATCCACAACAATGGCAAAGACAACCTAAAGGCCTTTGATGCTAAAAGCCGATGAAGGTATCTTCTTAGGATACTCAACTGAAAGCAAAGCCTACAGAATACTCAACAAAAGAACTATGGTTACGGAGGAATCCATTCATGTAGTATTCGATGAGCCAAATGTAAATGGAGAAGACATTGAAGAGTCGGTGATAAGTGAATCATCCAACCATACGAGAAGAGTCCTATCTTGTCAAGGAATTATCAATTGAGAAGAAGATGAGATAGAATCTCAAAGCGAGTTGGAAAATTTGCGGCTAAGTGATTATGAGAGAGCCGACCCACAAAGAACACACCGCAAGTCGATCATTGAATCCGGTGACTTACTCCAACCTGATGTAAGATGGCCGAGAGACCATCCACGAGAACTTGTCATTGGAGATATAAGAGAAGGTGTCAAAACAAGATCGAGAACTCAACAAGAAGCTATGTTCACATGCTTCATCTCGCAAATAGAGCCAAAAGATGTGTCACAAGCATTGGATGACACACATTGGATTCAAGCTATGCAAGAAGAGTTGAATCGGTTTGAAAGAAATAAAGTGTGGGAATTAGTGCAAAGACCCATACATCAAAATGTTATGGAACCAAATGGGTGTTGTAAATAAGATGAACGAGGAAGGTTCTGCGGGTAAGAAACAAAGCAAGACTAGTAGCCAAAGGATATTGCCAAGAAGAAGGGATAGATTTTGATGAAACATTTGCCCTCGTAGCAAGATTGGAAGCTACAAGGATGTTTCTTGCCTATGCACTCACAAGAATTTCATTGTATATCAGATGGATGTAAAAAGTGCATTCCTAAATGGTTTATTGGAAGAAGAAGTGTATGTTGAACAACCTCCAGGATTTGAGCGGAAGACTCTTGGAGACAAGGTATACAAACTCAAGAAAGCATTGTATGGATTGAAACAGGCACCCGAGAGCATGGTATGATACCTGTCACAATTCCTAATCGAAAATGGATTCACAAAAGGAAAAGTAGATAGAACACTTTTGAGAATCCAAGACAAAAAGAGTATCTTTTGCTTGTTCAAATATATGTGGATGACATCATTTTTGGATCCACTAACAAAGAGCCGTGTGAAAAGTTTTCAAACCTCATGCAAAGTAAATTTGAAATGAGCATTATAGGAGAGTGACATTCTTCCTTGGACTCCAAGTGAAACAAGTGAAGGATGGAACCTTCATAAGTCAAACAAAATACACGAGAGATTTAATGAAGAAGTTTGGTATGGAGGAGAAGTCCTCTCGTAAAAATACCAATGAACACATCACCAAAATGGAAATGGATGCGGATGGCAAGCTGTAGATCAAACAAGATCTGAGCACTTATTGGATCATTGCTCTATCTCACGGCTAGCGGGCGGACATCACCTTTCTTTGTAGGTGTATGTGCAAGATTTCAATCTGCTCCAAAAGAGAGCCACATGACAAAGTACTAAGAGAATATTGAGATACTTGAAAGGAAGCCAAGAAGTAGGCCTATGGTATCCAATGGAAGGTGGATTCAAGCTAATTGGCTATTGATTCGACTATCTTTGGATGCAGAGTGGACAGGGGAAGAGCACTTCGAGGCACATGTCAAATGCTAGAAACAGACTAATTTCTGGTTTAGCAAGAAGCAAAACTCAATAGCCACCTCTATAGGAAAAGGCGGAATACGGGCAAAATTGTTGTGCCAAGTCCTATGGATGGATGAGACAGCGGTGAGAGACTATGAAGTTGAAGAAAAGAAATTCCAATCATGTGTGATAACACAAGTGCAATTGCAATCACTCAAAATCTGTATTGCACTCAAGAACAAAACATATTGATGTCGGATATCACTTCATAAGAGATCATGTTGAAAAGAAGGACATTATCTTGGAATATATCTCAACCGATAAACAACTAGTGACATCTTCACAAAACCATTATGTGAGTCAAGATTTGAAGAACTCAAACATGAGTTGGGGTTAATTGAGGTGAAATGACACTCGAGACGAATCAAAGAAGAGAAATGGAACGAAAAAAAGGGGTGAAAAAGAGTTGAAAACAGAAATCATTTCAAGAATCACCAGATTTATCGGAAAAACACTACAAGTCGGTGATAGTTGAGTCACTAAGAGAAGCGTGAGAAGTAGAGTTAAATCGGCTAAGGATAAAGTGAATAATTTATGAGCAAAGTGACAAAAACGTTGTCGTTTTGACTAAGCGGGAATGTTTTAAGGAACACGTCAAAGATAATGATGATGTGTACGGACATAAAGCCGCACACCAAGCTTATGATTGGATATAGATCTTTGCCGCATTAAATACGAGACATGAAATGCTCAATAGGCGTCGCGAAATCCAAGCCGTTGATTTCGATCACAATTCAAAAACCATCCGCACGTCCTTTCATAAACCATATTTAAACCATTTTTTCGTTTCTCTCTCACACTTCTAGAAACTGTTCATCTCTTTCTCTCAAAAGCAAAGGCAAAATACTCTCGAAACCCTATCAATCTTCAAATCATTTTCTCGAGTTTTTCCTTGAAATAATCGAGAAATGGCACCAACTTATGACTTTACCAAATTAGGAAAGCAAATCCACACCGGCTCTACGGTGGATTTTGTGGAATGATGAAACAGTGGGTCCGACGACACCCTAGTGAAGAAAATCGGCCGAGAAGTTGGAAACGTCCGGGCTAAAACCTTTTCTAACGTTAGAATATCCGATGACCTATGTGGAGGAGGTCGCACAATTCTACGTGAATGCCGAGATTCACGATGAAGGAATCAAGTCATCTGCATTCACGGAAAGCGGTGACTATCTCGCCAAGGATTTGGCTGAATATTGCTTACTACCAGGAAGGAGCATACGAGATTAAAAAGCCGATGTAAACTTGGGCGACGCTTGGAAAAGAGATAGCCAAGTCCGACTTTGTTGATAAAATAATATACGACAAACAAAGAAGCTGCTTTGAAGGAGGATTATCACAAGTTGTTGGATATAGTTGCCAAATGTATCGACATCAAATTTGCTTTGACCAATGTCAAAAGGCAAAGCCGATTGTAATGGCTGCAATCATCGAAGAAAAGAAGATGAATCGGCCGAGTTTGAGTTTGTGCAGGACTCTGCGAACGTGGGAACAAATCCTTCAAAGAAGATGGCACATTTGGAGGATCCTAGGATATGGCCTAGTGATTGGCGGCTATTGGGAGGTGAAAGAGTCCCTCTTAGACATGGGAAGGCTTTCCATGTTAACAAGAGGATGTTCGAGCTAACCTCTCTCGGGCGCTCAGTGAGCTTACGCGCCAAGAGGCGACACCGATGAGGGGAAATCAACGACCAGAAGATACAATTGCTTTCTCTCCGGCTAAGAAGAAAGTTTGCCCCTGCGGTGCTAAGAAGACTGTTGCCCTGCAGAAAGAAAACCAAACATGCTCCCGCCCTGCAGTGAGTCACTGCCCGCCGTGTCTCCCGCCCCTGCGGCGGCGGTCGAGAAGGACTCACAAATACCTTCTCCGATCGTCAAGAAGAGGAGAACCGAGAAGCCACGATGGCTCGCTCCTCGAGAAAAAGACACCAAGACGGCCCCCGGTGCACAAGACTCGAGAAGACAACATCTACGAACGAGAAATTCCCCTGGTACAAACCAGGAGACGAAGAAGAATCGTCAAGCGATCCAATGGAGAAACCGGTTGAGTCGATTTCTCGGCTAGCACAAATACCGGAGACTCTTTGGAGAAGTAGAGTCTCCGGATGTAGTTGATGAAACAGCCGGTCTGCTTTGTCAAGACGATCAGCAGAGAGGCAACCAAGACACATTTGTAGCTCGCACAATTGAAGCACAAGAAGAACCTGCCCAGAGCGGATAGTGATGTAATGATCCTATCTCCACCTTATCCGGACATCCAAAATCGTCTGCGTGAGTGGAGGAAATGGAAGTTGAGTAAGTCAAGGGGAACAGTTCCAACGGCCCGAGTTCATAGAAGAAGAAGAGGAACTGCTAAATTTCCTTGGATTAACTCTGTGCTCAGCTCTGGATGAAGACAACTGCACAGACATCCTGCAGATCTACAAGGACAAGGAGAGAGAAAAGCAAGCTGAAGAAGCGAGAAGCACGTGAGAAGGCAAGCATCTCGCCCTATCTCCGGCACCCGAACACACACATCCTCTCCTTGATGTCTTCTCCGATAGTGACGAGGAACAGGAGAATGCTTGCCGCCACGAAGAAGAGTTGCAAATGCAGCAAGCATTGCACGAGTCAAGAATCCTTCACGAGCAAAGACTAATGGAGGGACCAGGAGAGTCCTCCGAACACAAATTTTGAAATCGATCCAATGGGAGTGGTTCAAAGACAAATAGCCACTTGTTGTTCTTTGCTACCACTTCCCACTCACTCGAGAAGAAGGCAATAAGGGAGTGGCGATGAAACTGGGACAATGGGGACCCCAGTCGAGCCAACCCCTATTGAAGGTGTGTTACCACCTATCCCAACGGCTGAACAATCAATCGAAACAGCGGGAGTTTGGAGATGAGTGACCCCATTACAAGTCACTCGGTGGTGCGCCAGTGGGGGAAACTCCCTCCACTGCAAAGCAAGGTCGGAGGATCTTGCAGATGACTCCAACGAATCAAGGAGGCGAAGAAGAGAAATTACAATCACAAGAAGAACAACAAGTTGCCATCAACGAAGCTCAGACAGTTGAGACATGTCTCGGTGAGGTGCCAACCGCTCACGAAGGCTAATGACGCTGCTGATGCGTCGAGGCACGAGGAAGGAACAACCCTGGGAGTTAACACTGCAGGGCGATGAAAGTGCAATCCATGGGGTTAAGACTCCAATGGATGCCCTTTGTAGAAGACCCTAAGACAGTGACTGTCGAAAGGGAGGACCAAGGCCTCGCTGCAGTAGAGACTGCTGGAGGTAATGAAGGCCCACGGGAGGTTGAGACTTCCCGGGGGTAAAGAAGTCAAGTAGAGAACATCCCTCCTGCTATCATCGACCCATCCGAGAAGGAGATCGGCGCACTTCATGATTCCCGGGACAACCACGATGTCACTTTTCTCGGGATCGGAAGGCGAAGAAGAAAGTCGAGTCATCCCCATGACAAATCCAAAAGACTCACATTGCGGGTGTTCCAAGCACGAGTAAGTCCGATCCTAAGACTACTCGTCAAACCTTTAACTTTGATGATGAGCCACCAATGGAAATCTCATCATCGTCCGACGACGCTTACCGATAAGGCCGAGGACCGATCTACGCAATTGGAAAAATCGGTGAGACCAACGGTTGTTAAGACAATTGAGGCTCAAAATAGCGACCAACGAAGTTTGTTGAGCAGTGAGCTAAAAGCGGGACTACTTCACAACAAAACCCATTTGAACCAAAGACTCCACCGAGCAGGCTCCTCAAGTCTGCAGCGAGATCGATTCCCAAAAAAAAAGAACTTCACGCGCACCGCTCATCATTGAAACAGATCCAGTTGGCGGTGATGAATCTTTTGTAGAATCTTTTCCGTTTTCCCTGGAGGTACCGAAATCCATGAAGAGTCGAGAGAATGAACGCGCACGCTATCACGGCACCGACTCCGTTTTCTCTTGATACCATTGTTCCAGTGATTTTGATTTTGCCATTTTGTATGGCCATCACCGCAATGAAGAATCACTGAAGTTCGAGAAGTGTTCAAGGCACTCTTTCCGAGGTTGAACGGATGGAGAGGCATCAGGCCTCTTTGGACATGCGGATCGACAACAGAGATGCCACCTGCTGGCCGATTTAAGAGGCATTGATTCGGATAAGGGAATGGTGGCAACAACAAAGAAACAATGCGTGTGGAGGAAAGTGAGATACTTGAGGACATTGTTCAACAAGCTCACAAAGTGTGGAGAGTGAAAATCTTTGATGCAAAAACGGGAGAGAGAACACATTGAGCATATGCATGAAGCTCATCTGCCGAGATAAAGCTCTGCGTGAGCGAAATACAAATGATATACGGCGTTTGGAAGAACACATGACTAGAAAATTCAGCCTTCTCATGGTTTGAGATGAAGTCGATTTGTGAGAGTCCAACGCTACTCGATCCAAATTCCGTCTTACAACGCAATGACTTGAAGGAGAACTTCGACTATCCCAGCTCGATTTGATGCTTGCCAAAGATGTTCCTGGGGTTCCTCTATCCTTTGATGATGCCAAAAAGGGGAAGAGAATACCTTAAAGCGACAAAGAAAATCAAGTTTGAAAAGAAAGGAGCGGTGAGAAAGAACAAGTGAGAAGGAAAATCGGTGAGGAAATTTTGAAACAAAAGAAAGGAAAATCTCGAGGGGAAGGATCAAAAGATATGACCTTGATGATTGCACAAACCCCTCAACAGGGGTCTGTCACGGTGACATTATAAGCAAAGAACTCCCCGTGACTCTGCCACTCCAACACTCTGCTTTGTATCTATGGCCGAGAAGAGAAAAGCAATTGAAGCGGGGATGAAGGAAGTGGAAGGAAGAATGGATGCGGCGTGATGAACATCTTGAAAGAACATGGAGGCATTCCGGTTGACAGAGACACCTATGCTATCTCGGATGTCGGGACGAGCCACGATCGTCGATGAATTTAAAACGCTCGAATCGGGGATATTTTGCAAATATGTCTATGGCTCAAGCTTGGGACTTATCTTGGGAAAATGGTCTCACGTTATGTGAAGAAGGACAGCAAAGCGAGACTTCCCATCACTCTGCTTTGGTCACTCGCTAGTCACTCCGGGAAGAAGAAGACCCCAAAGACAAGATACGCCCAGAGGTAGAGGAAGAAGCGATGAGTGGAGGAAGAAGCTTAGGACACCCAGGCCTCGCCCAAGAATATTGAATACGTAGATCGGGGGAAAGAAAGGAGGGATCTACTTGGGCCGGGCTTGACCAAGTGGCAAATTTAAAAGTGGCTAAAACTAACGCCGAGTATGCAAAAAGATTAGAAGAAGAAAACAAGAGACAAACTCGGCTATGGGGGAGAGACATGAAAGAATAAGAAAAGATGAAGCTGCCAGGGAAGGCATTTGAGAAGAAAAAAAGAAGCGGTGACGACGAGAAAAAGAGAAGAAGAGAAGAAGATGTTGATCAAGATGAAAGAAGGAGATGAAGGAGATGAAGTGTTCTTTGTCAACCCGTGTATTTTATCATGTAAATACATACAATGTAAGTCTTCGTAATAAAGCTATAAAATTCTTTATTTTCGGTGTAGACAAATATGTGCTCGATACACCTTGTGATTGTGTAAAAGAACATGAATGATATGATCAATAAACGAGATCTATTCTGCGCATACATTCTATGTCAATACACTATCTCGTATGTATCTTTCTTTGTTTGCATTTTTGAATGATTTAAGTTTTGGCATCATCAAAAGGGGGAAATTGTTAGGAATTTTATTGTTTAGATTTTGATGAATGCCATGTAAAACTTAGAATAGAAAGTTGGCACCCCAATTCTGTTGTAAAATGCATTGTAATGAATAGAGTGGCCAAGTGAGTTAAGTCGCCCACGCCCTAACATGCAAGAAGACAATCAAGATCGGAAGGAAGACTCTCTGCTTTGTGATACGGTGAGTATGGCATAGAAGAGTAGAGACGGGAACTCTATGAAGAAGCGGTGAGATGCGGTGAGTGGAGCATCGATCAAGTCAACTCAAGAAAAGCCAAGTCTCAAGTTGAAGTGACAGGAAGAGTCATCCAATGATTGGAAAAGGACTCGACTAAGTCACCTGGGAAAGCAAGGAAAAGCGATCAAGTCGAGATAATCAAAAAGAACCGTTGCACGTATTAAATCAAGAGATTTACTTAAACAAGTAATATCTCCATACCACCTTTCTTAGAGTGCTCGATCCCGAGGAAGCGTGCAAAAGGAATGAACCAATGGGAAGCACTACAACGTGTCGAGAACTCGAAAAAGGTGAAAGAACAATTCATACGAGGAAATGGCAATTCCAAGAAGCGCAACAAGACAAGCTAACGACGCAGCAAGTGATTTTCAAAAATAAGCCCATCTCTTCAACGGGCAAATTTTTGAAAGTTCACTATAAAAGGCTGAGGAGTTTGTTTGAGAAGAAGGAGATACATGTATGACGACACGTGAGATATACAAGCATATTAGAAAATCTGAAACATTCTCAATCCTCAAACTACATTACGAAGTACATCAATCCAACACTCACCGTGAAGGAAAGAGAACTTCAATCGTTGAAGAGGAAACTTTTGAAAACAAGGGGTCTACATTCCGGGAAGGATTGTAGAAAGGTTCAAGGTTGAACCAAGTCTTAAGCTTTTGGAGGGCTTCGTGATCAAATCCAAAGAGCTTGAGCAAGTGAGTGTAGTAACAAAGCATTTTGCCCTGTGAAGAAGGCTGAGTCGCACGAGAAGTCGGTGAGTGATCAAGGCGTCTCAGATCGAGTCCCTAAGGATCAAGTCATTTGTTGTGATCAAGACTTGTATCGGGACTGTTACCACTTTGTAAACCGATCATTACTTAGTGGATTCCTCCAGGAGTTGGAGAAGAGAGGAGTAGAAGAATTACCCCATCTTGAACCTCTATAAAAACTTCAATGTGTCATTTACATTTCAAAGATTTAAATTCTGCACTTTTAACTCGCTTATATCTCACGATAAATTTGCTATCCATTTGATAATTTATAAGTACTAAATCAATCTCTAAAATCTTGCTTAATCAAACTTAAGGGTTACTCCATCAACAGCTCAGCTGAGTCTGTTGAGAGATTAACTCTACTGAGTGACTAATTCGACTGTCCATCAAGGACACAGCTGTGTAGAATCAACTCTGTAGATTTAAAAGGACTAAATCGAAAATTTGGTAAGGTTTATTCAACCCCCCCTTCTAAACCTTACACTTACACCCCTTGGGACCTACAATATTTATCCATGTGACAACCCTATAATAATTATTTTTCATATACAATCTAAAAAATAATAAATAATCCAAAAACCGACGATACTATCTACACAATCTATTTTTTTCGTAAATAAAAAATTATATAATATAATTTATTATAATCTAAAAGGTAAATAATAATCCAAATATCAAAGTTTATGTTTATACAATCTAAATAATATATCTATATAATCTAAAAGTAACTTACTTTAGAAAATGGAAGATATATTTGTTGGATACTTTTGATTAATAAAATTAGCACAATTAATTAAGTACTTTTTAAACTCCAAAAATTAAATATCAGTAATTGCAATATACAATTAATTTTGGAATAATTAATGTGAAAACAATTGTAACAATGTAATTAAGAATTGAAAATTTACGTTGTTTTGGCAAGCTAAAATACAAAGAAAAATTAAAAAAATAGATCTAGCACAAATTATGTCTAACACACGGGTATTTCTCTAGTACAATACTAAATTTAGGACAAAAGAGCATTTTTCTTGAAATCTTTAAGCCCCCGCGTTCTTCTTTGAAATTTTTTTACTCGCGTGTTTTTTGCTGACTTTTTGACGTTATTCCAAACTTGTTCCAAACATGTTTCAACTAATAAAATATAATTTATACCACCATTAAATAATCAATTTTATTCTCGTAATCTTATAAACAACCAAGAAACTTACACATAAACAACATGTATTAAAACTAAACACATTGAAAATAATATAGAAACAATACATGAATAGAAACAACACAACTAAACTTTTTTATCTAATACATTGAAAACATCAAAAACAATATGGAAACAACCAATAAATATTATAACAATATAGAAAACTATATAGAAATAATACAGAAACAACATAAGCATTATAGAAAACACCATATGAACAAAAATAGCGTAACAATATACAAAAGTTGTTAGGAATTTTATTGTTTAGATTTTGATGAATGCCATGTAAAACTTAGAATAGAAAGTTGGCACCCCAATTCTGTTGTAAAATGCATTGTAATGAATAAGTGGCCAAGCCGAGTTAAATCGCCTACGCCTAACATGCAAGAAGACAATCAAGATGGAAGGAAGACTCTGTGTACAATCGGTGAGTATGGCATAGAAGAGTAGACGGGAACTCTATCAAGAAGCGGTGAGATGCGGTGAGTGGAGCATCATCAAGTCAACTCAAGAAAAGCCAAGTCTCAAGTTGAAGTGAGAAGAGTCATCCAATGATTGGAAGGCGACTCTAAGTCACCTAAGGAAAGCAAGGAAATGCGATCAAGTCGAGATAATCGTAAAAGATCCCAAGTTACGTAAATCAAGAGAATTACTTAAACAAGTAATATCTCCATACCACCTTTTTCGTTCCAAATCCGTTTTACATGTATAATATATCAAATTAATCCTCTTTCGAAATCTATAATCCAATACTAATATTGCATATACAAAAACGAAAAATACAGATTCGAATTTTTAAGAATTTTGAAATAGAGAATAAGAGGATATAGAGATCAGATATAAGTGAAAGAGAGATAAATAGAACAAATATCAAAGAAATATTCTAGAAGGGCATGAATGTCTTTTATAATGCCAAAATGGCTAAAAAAAACCCTTTTGTTTTCAAAAGATGACTATTTTTATTTTTTTTCATTCTAAAAGTGGTCATTTTGACCCATTACCAATACTTTTATTATTGGTGCCAATAGCGTAGCTAGGAATAATATTGTGGGGGGCTCAACACACTGTGGTTCCCCATGCTTTATAGCTGAAAACATCATTTAGTTGATAGTTTTTAGTATTTCTCTAGTTGAAAATATACTTTACCTAATTAATATGGACCGAGTTAGAGTATATGGGGATTGGGTAGAGGGAGAGGATGGAGGATGGAGGTTTGGAGAGAGAAGAGATTTGTTTTAGATGCGGATTAAGTGTTGGGGATCATTCTAATGAATTTAAATCTCATAGACACGACATGAGACCAACTCTTCTAAGAATCTGACAAGATTCCCTCTCTCCCTCCCTCATTTCATAAGATATAATTGAATCTCCCATTTGATAACTACCATTTCATTTTTGAAGCTACAAGTGGGATGACTTTCATTTTTGATTTTCTCACTTAATATCTTGTTGTTGCTAAATTAGAATGATATCACTGTATTTGTTTATTTGTTGTTGTTGTTGTATATATGGTATTGGGTCATTGCATGCCTTAATGCATCAAAAACGCATAGTTAATATATAGTAAGATTATACTAATTATGCACTGTTCGCCTTATTTTTAGCTCACCGCAAGTGTACGGTGTACATTATAGAAAAGGGTAGTAAGGTCGTGTCCACGTAGACTAATAAATTAATATGCTAAGTATTGAACTAAGATAGTCTTATTTTTACTTAGACAATCGTAAGATGATGGCTGTTGTGATATTAAGACAATTAGGACTACTAAAAACACAAGATTACGACAATGCAATTAATAGAAATATCAAGATGATGAAATGGATTCCCGGGTTAAGGTTTCGATTAATATCCCTCTTGTTGTCCGATTTAATCAAAGTCAAGTTATTATCAATATTCCTATAAGACGATCACAAAAATATTTTATCCTCCCTCTTGGGATTCATATAAAACATAGATTGAAATACCTATGCTAGCATCTCTACTCAACATGAAGTATTCAACTCCCAAAAGTTTAAAAGATCAAATGTCCTATAAACCTCTCGATTCATGCAAATATTTGTGTCGAGTACTCAAGATCTAATATTGAAACTCATCTCTCGAATTATGAATCAATATATTAAACAAGTTAAATCATTGATCAAGTGATAAAACAAGAATAAGCTCAAAGTACTCAAATAGGCTTCAAAACAATAACTTCAACTAAGATTAAAACATTCCACAAGAATTCATTAATCTACTTCCAAAACCCGGAAATCTAAAGAGTTTAGCTACACATGATGTCTAAACAACTCATAAACAAATTGTTCAAAGTCATGACAAACTAAAATGAAATATTAAAACTATAAGAGAAGCAAGAAAAACTTAGGAAAGTCGACAATCTCTCGATGTATCTCCGTTCCTTGAGCTCCGATGCAACCCGATTGTCTCCTTGATATCTTCTTCCAAGAATAGACCTTTGTCTTGTGTGCTATAGCCAAAAATGTCAGAATGTCCCCAGGTGTGCACCCCAAAAAGTGCTTATATACCTTTTAGAAAGTTTTAGGACACATTGATGTCATGGATCTTGTGAGTATGCGACGAACGCACGGGCGTGCGTGGCGCACGGATTACCCGTGCGTCATGCCATAGGCCAAGTCCTGCTTTTCACCAACCAGCGCACGGGTCGTGCGTCCTCGCACGGGTTACCCGTGCGCATTGCCGTAGGCAGCTTCCAATTCTCCAGTGGCGCACGGGTGGTGCGTGTACCCACGGGTTACCCGTGCGCCTTGCCGTACCCACAATATTTCATTCCCGGGGACGCACGGGTCGTGCCCAGGCGCGTGCCCTACCCATGCGTCCTCTATTTTGCCTTATTTGTGGTACTTCTTCTCATTTTGACTTCGAATCTCGTATGTTCACTCGATTCTTGGTATTTCTTCTTTGCTATGCTCGTATTTGTCTCCAAATTACTTCAAATATCATTAAATTCCTACGAAACGAGCAATGCATAATATCTTTCCCACAAAGAGTGAATACGTACCATTTCATATGAGTTTATGCATGTTTAATCACCATTTTTTGTCAATATTAAACCTTAAAAGACATGCAGAACTCACACCTATCAAAACCCCCAAACTTAGACATGTTGACCGTCCGATCAACAATTTTGAAAACAAGATAAAGCACAACGAGGAGTAATGAATGACAACGCACACAATGACTCAAAAAGGAAATTCCTATTGTTTGTCATGGATGTCAAGCAACAAGTCGATCAAGCCTCAAATATCTGATCATGGAGCACGTATTAAACAAAACATGGTGAATGCTCTGAATCACATCTCTCAAAATCAAGTGTATGCACTCATCTCACAAGAATGTATGACGTGTTTGTGCTCAAATCAATTCAATGTCGAAAAATTACCATAGGCTTGCAATTCGTCTCTTATCTCCGCCACTAGAATATATGCAATTTGTGAATCAAAAAGGACTTTCTTATTTTGTTGTAATGAAGGTTCTTTGGTTAGGGTAGAATTATTTTTGGATAAAGTGACTCAAACTCGAGCATATAGACCGGTGAGCATATTAATCATCTACATTACAATCTCATATGCTACTCCAATCATCCCTTATTTTCATCAACTTTACTCATCTCCATCTCCTTTCTTTTGTAAATATTATCACCTCACATTACAATTCTTAGCCTCCAAGTTCATTCAATGAAAAATCACATCATAAAGTCGATTTTTTTTCCGACTCTTTTATGAATTTTTAAAATTTCTTTTCAACTCTTTTTCTTCCTCTTCTGTTCCAATCATCCAAATATGCCTAATTATCCAATTTTTCAATTCCCACTCATTCCACCTCATTCACTCCCTTTACTCAATGTTATACACTCGAGTTTAGGGTAACGGATATATCAAGTTCAAGGCTTAAATTTGTGGTTATCAAAGAAATAAGCAATAGGCTCAAATTGGCTAACTAGAATTTCAACATCGTTAGGTAAGCAAAAAGCTTGAAAGACTAACAAAGATGGCCTTTAATCACATTCACAATTTGCATAAAACATGTGGCCGTGACAGAGATACCCGAGCAAGTTTTAGAATTTTAACAACATGAATGATACACTCAAATCACAACAAGACTGCATAAGATGTAAGCAGTAAAGGCTCAAAAGCTCACAGGCTTGTAAATATGTAATTCAAAGCATCAAACCAAGTTTTCCATATCCACATGGTCAATGTTATCTATTCAAGGCTCAATCAACTCATATCCAACATCCAATCCCAACAATACAAATTTTCAATCATCAATCAACACACAAACAACAAGATGCATTATGCTCGGTCAACTCACTCTCTAATATCTATGAAAGCAATAAACGTGCTTCTAATGCAATGCAACCTAGAATGCTCTACATGCAACTATATGAAAACACACAAAAATGCAAGATTTATTTTTCATCTACACTTTTCATATATCAAAATACTACCTCTTCCCCCAAACTTGAATGAAATTATATATTTTTTCGGAAGGGAAAAAATAGAATTTCAATAGGGAAAAGTGGAGATATACCTGAATCACTGCGGAGGTGGCAGTGGGAAGTGGCCTTGTGAGATGTGCCACATTTGTAACTGTTGTAGCACTTGCCACGTCTCCTTGGACCTCCGATCATAGGCCTCCCAGAATGCAAGGAAATCAGCCCGATGTTGCTGCAAATCTTCCCTCTGTTGACGCAAGTCTTCCCTTTGATGACGTAAGTCCTCCCCAAATGCATAGAGCATATCATGAAATTCATTTCCGCGTTGGGACTCGCCACCATAAGAATTTCCGGTACGATCCCCGCTATGTGAGGGTCTGGAGTGATCTCTTCCTCGTGAGGACTCAGGAATGTCATACCCAATTTGAGGGTGATGTGGTTCCATTCACATTTCTTGTCTGTTTATCTCCTCTTCTTCCGCCACCATATCCTCGACATCCGGGAAACCTTCAACTCGGCGCCTTTTCCTTGCATTGATAGCATCCGTAACTCTGGTATGTGCTTCAGAGTTAAGCAGGAAGTTGGTTGTGTCCGCCATGGTATCTACTGTGGTGTATCTCGGGTTGGGCAATGGAAATGCGACACCTTTCTTCTGTAGAAGAACCAACACACCACCTCCATTGGCAATAAATCTCATGTGGTGCAATGTCCCCATATTGACCCGAGTGCTGCCCGGTATAGGCTCCAAGCCTCGAAAATCAACATTGAAGTATCGGGCAATAGGGGTAATCAAGCCCCCTATAGAAATAGCACCACCTCTCCACTTTGCTAAATGATCTTCTTGCCCAATGAAGTATGCGGCTGTGTTGTAGGGTGTACTCGTTAGCATACACCATAGCAAATATAGCTCTCTGACCGTCATTCCCCCAATATTCGCTCTCGCAAAAATAGAGACTGACGTGACCGCTGTATATACCGGAACACCGAATTCTGGATCCAAGAAGATTTTGCAGTGCGGGCCTCGTATAGCATGGGCCCTGTTTCTGGCGTTTGGACTAGGAGGCGCCAAAATTCATATTGGTCGTATTGGTAAACTGGTCGGAAAGGCGCGTCTGTGGGAACCTCAAATATGGCATTCAACTCTGCTGTGGATAATTGTCGCTCCACATTCCCCAACTGAAAAGTTACCCCAATAATCTGTCCACCTATATTTTTAATCATCTTTACTGTGCTAAAAATTTCGAGCGTGAGTTTCTTGTAACTAGGCCATTTTCTCCTCATAAAATTTGTCCAACCGACCCTTTCGAATAACCGCCACACATCCTCGTGTATCCCAAGAAGTTGGGTACAATCGTCGTCGGTGTATTTTGAGGGAGCCACCGTTCAAACGACTAGCTTATTCCATCGCTCTAGAGCATCCACATTTGTTAGTAAAACTCCAAAGGCCGCTGGGCTATCGGGTTGTACTTCTTGTGGTGGTTCTGCCCGAGGACGTCTTCTCCTTCCTTGAGGGTTTTGTATATTCACCATTACTTGTGAATGGGTACCCGGAATAACATTTATTAGCAACCCAAAACAAACCAAATACAAATACAAGTAAGATGAATGTAGGCAAACAAGTTACATGGGGCATAATGGTTCTCATATGTCAATTTGACATCAATTAAGCTCCAAGCAATCAACTAATATGGCAAATATAGAGAATCATTATCTAAAAGCCCTAGCAATTAAAGCATGAGCTTTTTTTTTTCTCTCAAAAAAAAAAAAAAAGCTCATGCCCAATTCATCATCAATTCGTCCAAATATGTCTCAATTCACATGCTCACAAGGTGTTTGATAATTTGCCTTAAAGAAGAATTCATCCAAAACATAGCAAAAATATCAACACAAGCACCCAACATAATCCCTAATACACAATTCTCAAGAAATTCACAAGAAAAACGAAGTTCTTACCGGAATTTTTGAACTTTAGCAAAAGGGAAAAAACTTAGAACCTTAGGTGCCTTTCAACCAATTCTTCAATCCAACTCGAATTTGATGCACTTTGTGAGTGTATTATGATAAGAATATGGATTATGTGAACAAATTTTGAAGAAAATCAGGAATTTGGAGCAATGTGGGAGGAATGGCGATTTTTCTCGTTTTGAAAGAGAATGAGTTTTTGAAGAAACAGAGTCTGCCAGACTCCTGTTAACATTCAGCGAGATGACGCACGGGCCGTGCGTGGGCGCACGGCAACCCGTGCGTCATGCCGTAGGGGCAGAGATCATTTCCTCCAGGTGCGCAAGGGTCGTGTGTGGGCGCACGGGTGGTGTGCATAAGCACGGGTTACCCGTGCGTCCCTGGGCAGCAATACTCAAGTATTTTCAAAATTATTATTATTATTATTTTTTTTATTTTCACACAAATCACACAAAATTAAAACAAAACACACAAAAAATGAAATCCACACCAAAAACCGTTGGGTTGCCTCTCAACAAGCGTTATATTTAACGTCTTTAGCTTGACGCCTGTTTTCGTTCCGTCACGGGTCTCGCAAGGTGATGAATGTCACCTCCTCTTGGTTACCTCGGTGGAAGTAATGCTTAATCCTCTGGCAGTTTATCATGAAAGTCTCACCGTTTTTTGTTAACAATTCCACGACTTCGGGAGGATTCAAGACTTTTTTATCACGAATGGCCCCGACCACCTAGATTTGAGTTTTCCCGGGAAAAGTTTAAGGTGTGAATTGTACAAGAGAACTGGTTCCCCCGGTAAAAACTCTCGTTTCTTAATCATTTTGTCATGCCACCTTTTGGTTCTTTCTTTGTAAATTCGGGAATTTTCGTAAGCTTCATCCCGAAATTCTTCCATCTCATTGAGATGGAGCAACCTCTCTTCACCGGCCTTTTTAAAATCCGATTTAGTTTCTTGACGCCCAAAATGCCTTGTGCTCCAACTTTACCGGCAAGTGGCACGACTTCCCAAACACAAGTTGATATGGAGATGTGCCCAACGGTGTCTTATATACAGTCCGGTATGCCCATAGAGCATCATCCAATTTCAATGCCCAATCCTTTCGGTTGATGTTCACCATCTTCTCAAGAATCTGTTTGATTTCCCGGTTAGCCACTTCGGCTTGTCCATTGGCTTGAGGATGATATGCCAATGTAACTTTATGTTTCACCCCATATTTTGCCAACAAGTTGGTCATCAATTTATTTACAAAATGCGACCCTCCATCACTAATTAAAGCTCTTGGAGTGCCGAATCGAGTAAATATATTTTTCTTGAGGAACCGCATCACAACTTGGGTGTCATTTGTTTGTGAAGGAATCGCCTCTACCCAACGGGACACATACTCCACCGCAAGTAGAATATATTGATAGCCCGAAGATGATGGAAATGGGCCCATATAATCAATCCCCCACACATCGAACAATTCAACTTCAATTACATTTGTCATCGGCATCTCGTGTCTCCTGGAAATATTTCCCATCCTCTGACACCTGTCACATTGTTGCACATACAAATAACAATCGTTAAATAAAGTGGGCCAGTACAGCCCACTTTGCAATACCTTCGCCGCCGTGCGAGTCGGACCAAAATGTCCTCCAGAGGGTGAGGAATGACACTGTTGTAGGACTCCCTCCCATTCTTCTTGAGGTACGCATCTTCTGATGATTTTATCCGCGCACCTCTTAAAGAGTAGGGGGTCGTCCCACATATAGAATTTGACATTATGGAAGAACTTATTCTTTTGATATGACGATAGATTTGGAGGCAAAACTCCCGCAATCAAATAATTGACAAAATCCGCATACCATGGGAATTTTGCTTCTATCATGAGTAACCGTTCGTCTGGAAATTCCTCCTTTATTAATTTCGTACCTCTTTTCGCCTCCTCTTGATTTTCAATCCTAGACAAGTGGTCTGCCACCACATTTTCACATCCATTCCGGTCCCTGATTTCCACGTCGAACTCTTGCAATAATAGGATCCACCTAATCAACCTTGGTTTTGCATCTTTCTTATCAAAAAGATATTTGATGGCCGCATGGTCGGTGTGAACAATCGTTTTTGTTCCAATCAAGTATGATCGAAATTTATCAAATGTGAAAACAATCGCCAACATCTCTTTCTCGGTGGTGGTGTAATTCTGTTGAGCACTGTCCAACGTTCTACTAGCATAGTAGATGGATCTAAACAACTTTTCCCTCTTTTGATCGAGAACAGCCCCTACCGCAAAATCTCTCGCATCACAAATCAATTCAAATGGTTGGCTCCAATCTGGGGCGACAAGAATAGGTGTGGTCACCAATGCCTTCTTAAAAGTTTCAAACGTCTGCAAACAATCATTGAAGAAATTGAAAGCAACATCTTTTTCTAGCAATTGACTTAAAGGCTTAGAGATTTTTGAAAAGTCATGGATAAACCTTCTATAGAATCTGGCATGGCCCAAGAAACTCCGAATGGCTTTTTCATTTGTAGGAGGTGGTAACTTTTCGATCACTACAATCTTTGCCCGATCTACTTCCAATCCTGCTGAAGACCCTCGATTGAACAAACTGGCAAGTGCACCTATCGTTTATAGCAAAGCTAGCGAGTATCAGTGTTATTCCATGAGGACTATGATTACTAGTAACTACCGTCTTTTTATTATCTAGCCTACAAATTCGTCAAATAGTTTGTTGCAAAATAAAAATAAAACAAAAGCAAATAAAAGTGGAAGAGGTAACTAAGAACACGAAAGATATCAGATACACTCGGATTGGAAGATGTTGGATATAAATATACTTGAATGCGAATCCCTCTAGAACGTCTTTGTGATTTTACCAAAATAAATACAACCATAACCCTTAAGTTTTAACCATCCCTTAACATATTTTCATGCTTCATGGACCGTAGGCATTCCTAAATTAAGTTAAAACCTTTCTCAAGGCGAAAAACTCCTAACCTCAAGTTGATTAACTGAAATCTCTTTCTAGTTAAAACCCCCAAGATTGCATTAACGATTTGTGAATTCCCACAAATATTGATAGTTAAGCACAACTTTAATCCAATAACACCATGAAAATATAAGAACTCAATATATTTTTGTAGTTAGTCTACTAGTCATGTAACCAATGTTTTGAACTTTATTGGAATGAGAAATGGAAGCAATATACATTCTTCTTTTTTTTTTCTTTTTCTTTTAGGACACGTTCGAGGCATGCTTCCACTAGGTTTAAATTTTGAATTTACGTTCAAACACTCCTAGGGTGGTTTCCCATACACATATTCGTGTCGCCGTTTTACGTAAAAGACAAACATGGGGCTCATGAATGCTCCTAGTTACTAAGCAACAACAAATAGAGGAGTATAACCTCGATTGGACCCCTTTTTTTTTTTCTTTTTCTCTTTTTTTTTGTTCTTTGGCTTGGTTTAACAACTAGTCAGATACACTCGGATTGGAAGATGTTGGATATAAATATACTTGAATGCGAATCCCTCTAGAACGTTTTTGTGATTTTACCAAAATAAATACAACCATAACCCTTAAGTTTTAACCATCCCTTAACATATTTTCATGCTTCATGGGCCGTAGGCATTCCTAAATTAAGTTAAACCCTTTCTCAAGGCGAAAAACTCCTAACCTCAAGTTGATTAACTGAAATCTCTTTCTAGTTAAAACCCCCATGATTGCATTAACGATTTGTGAATTCCCATAATAGGTTTGACCCTAATCCGGAAGATTTATGTCGTCCTATATCTAGGATTTCATACAACTCCTTTCATTATGTTGGTTCTATTTCACCATGAATCTCTCGATTTCCCGGTGAAAAATAAACTTTAAATCAATATTACGCATATACCAATTCAAATAAACAATCATAACATAAGTGACTCGCATAAAAGCATAAGAAATATATTAAAACATTCAAACCAATAATCACGAATAAGTTATAGGGTTCATCACATTCAAACACTAGCGATTTAACTCATGATGGATTTGAGAATGAAAACAACAATTAAACAAGAAGTTTCTTTCAAAATCAACATGAATACTTGAAGTTAAAACTTCCAAAACCAACATAAGACTCCCCTGTTGGAAGTATGATGATGAAGTGGTGGTCACCAATGCCTTCTTAAAAGTTTCAAACGTCTGCAAACAATCATTGAAGAAATTGAAAGCAACATCTTTTTCTAGCAATTGACTTAAAGGCTTAGAGATTTTTGAAAAGTCATGGATAAACCTTCTATAGAATCTGGCATGGCCCAAGAAACTCCGAATGGCTTTTTCATTTGTAGGAGGTGGTAACTTTTCGATCGCTACAATCTTTGCCCGATCTACTTCCAATCCTGCTGAAGACCCTCGATTGAACAGCCTAGGCAAGTGCACCTATCGTTTATAGCAAAGCTAAGCGAGTATCGAGTGTCATTCCCACGAGGACTATGATTACTAGTAACTACCGTCTTTTTATTATCTAGCCTACAAATTCGTCAAATAGTTTGTTGCAAAATAAAAATAAAACAAAAGCAAATAAAAGTGGAAGAGGCAACTAAGAACACGAAAGATATCAGATACACTCGGATTGGAAGATGTTGGATATAAATATACTTGAATGCGAATCCCTCTAGAACGTCTTTGTGATTTTACCAAAATAAATACAACCATAACCCTTAAGTTTTAACCATCCCTTAACATATTTTCATGCTTCATGGACCGTAGGCATTCCTAAATTAAGTTAAACCCTTTCTCAAGGCGAAAAACTCCTAACCTCAAGTTGATTAACTGAAATCTCTTTCTAGTTAAAACCCCCAAGATTGCATTAACGATTTGTGAATTCCCATATTAGGTTTGACCCTAATCCGGAAGATTTATGTCGTCCTATATCTAGGATTGCATGCAACTCCTTTCACTTATGTTGGTTCTATTTCACCATGAATCTCTCAATTTCCCGGTGAAAAATAAACTTCAAATCAATATTGCGCATATACCAATTCGAATAAACAAGCATAACATAAGTGACTCGCATAAAAGCATAAGAAATATATTAAAACATTCAAACCAATAATCACGAATAAGTTATAGGGTTCATCACATTCAAACACTAGCGATTTAACTCATGATGGATTTGAGAATGAAAACAACAATTAAACAAGAAGTTTCTTTCAAAATCAACATGAATACTTGAAGTTAAAACTTCCAAAACCAACATAAGACTCCCCTGTTGGAAGTATGATGATGAAGTGGTGGAGTTCATCTTCTTCTTCGAGCGATCTTCAATCCTTGTGCCTTAGCGCCTCTCCATGGTGATTCAAGCCTTCTAACTCTCTTCCTCACCACAATATGTGTTTCTCCTCTCCAAACTATGAACTCTCATCTTAAAAATTAGATTTTCTATGTATGTCAATGAATGAATATATGTATTATTCCCTCCTCCAACCCAAACTCTTGGATTTTATAGACATTATTTTGGAGAAAGTATTCCTTAATAATGTCATCTTTTGGTAGTTTAATGCTCCACTTTATGAGTTGGGTTGTTAGAATCATTATTTTCATGTGATCATGTGGGAAAGTAAGGAATTAGTAAAGCATAATGGGGTGTAAATGTGCAAAAATGTTGTCAAAAGGCTTGATTGAAGTGCTTTCCCAAAATACCCTTCACAAATCGTGCAGAAAGAGTCCAGAAACATGGCCGTGCTCGAAAGCACGGCCTTGCCGTGTTTTTCACGCATTTTGGGAGTTTCCAGAAGCACGGCCGTGCTTTGAAAGCACACCATGGCCGTGCTTTTCACGCCATGGCCATATTTTTCTCTTTTTTTTGGCTGATTAAAAGCATGGCCGTGTTTGAAAAGCACACCCTGGCCGTGTTTGTCTCGAAAGGCCCCGAACGCGAAATGACGCGTTTAGCTTGGGATTTCGAGTGTTTTTGCATCCATAAACCCCGGGATATGTTTTGACATGAATCCATGGTCCGAAATCCACCAAAATTAGCTCCGAATGATAAATCTACACCAATAAAAGCACCTCACAGTAATATGAACTATGCACAATCAAAAACTCATGAAACTAACAACAAAATGACTCAAATTCTACTCAAATACACACATAAAACATGCATAAAAAGACCCTTATCAAACCACCTCCAACTTAGAACTTTGCTTGTCCTCAAGCAAAACATAAAACCATAATGAGGGATTCAATACATCACAACACACAAGGAATGTATTTTTTCTCAACACTTTGAATATAAGTAGTCAAATTCTTAGCCTTCTCAACGCAAATTAGTCATTAAGTAAAAATATAGTTTTGCAAAGCGATAGATTGTCAAGTAAAAACATTAATATCAATGGGCTATATTTAGACTTGAACTCATCACTCCACAAATATTGATAGTTATGCACAACTTTAATCCAATAACACCATGAAAATATAAGAACTCAATATATTTTTGTAGTTAGTCTACTAGTCATGTAACTAAGGTTTTGAACTTTATTGGAATGAGAAATGGAAGCAATATACATTCTTCTTTTTTTTTTCTTTTTCTTTTAGGACACGTTCGAGGCATGCTTCCACTAGGTTTAAATTTTGAATTTTCGTTCAAACACTCCTAGGGTGGTTTCCCATACTCATATTCGTGTCGCCGTTTTTTAAAAAAGACAAACATGGGGCTCATGAATGCTCCTAGTTACTAAGCAACAACAAATAGAGGAGTATAACCTCGATTGGACCCTTTTTTTTCTTTTTCTCTTTTTTTTTGTTCTTTGGCTTGGTTTAACAACTAGTCAACCACTACTAAATCAAGAGTTCTCGGACTTTCATAGCCCTAAGAATCGTCATATATGTCTTAACAAATCAAGTATCGTAGTGTTAGAAGTCTCGTTTAAATTCAACCCACATCCATGTCAATCTATTCAAGACAATCAACTGCTTTGCATTTAAAAAAAATACAAATTATAAAGCTAATCCATGCGTAATTGGGCCAAGTTATTGACTAACAAATACTCAATTTGTTTCCTTGAAAAATCATATAATCCATCAACAAATTCAAAATAAATAGCAAACACACAAGCATTCCAAAGAAAAATTCTAACAACAAAGCAATCACATCCACCTCCAACTTAAAGATTCACATTGTCCTCAATGTGAGAGAAAGATATGGACATAGACACAAAACACACAAAAATAATAGAAATTAAAAAGAAAATAAAGGGAAAAGAAGGAAAAAAAAACGACCTTACTGCGAGAGTGGAATCGATGCGGGGCGACCATTGAGCTGTTCAGTCTAGGGATTTCACCGGCATATGCATATCTAACACAAATTTGCAACAAAAACTCGAATACCGTGAAAGCTCAAATTTGCTCAAGTAAGATAGAGGTGATACCAATACCCACCAAATATCCAACTATTGACTCATGGCTTCTTAACAACCTATGACTAAAAATAAAATAAAAATAGAAAACAACGAAATATCGGGTTGCCTCCCGATCAACGTATTCTTTATAGTCGTATAGCTGGACTACATCACCTTATTGTGGAGGTTTGTCGCACGAATTGGTCACAATATTACCAAGTAAAGTTTTCTAATTCGCGACGAGTTTCACATTCTGCCCAAAAAAGAAAAAAATAAAGAAAAATAAAAAAAATGACTAGATTAATAAAAATAAGGTGTTCCTAATATCATAATCCCCGGCAACGACGCCAAAAACTTGATGGCTCGGAAGCTACTCCTAAAAAACAGCCTAGGCAAGTGCACCTATCGTTTATAGCAAAGCTAAGCGAGTATCGAGTGTCATTCCCACGAGGACTATGATTACTAGTAACTACCGTCTTTTTATTATCTAGCCTACAAATTCGTCAAATAGTTTGTTGCAAAATAAAAATAAAACAAAAGCAAATAAAAGTGGGAGAGGCAACTAAGAACGCGAAAGATATCAGATACACTCAGATTGGAAGATGTTGGATATAAATATACTTGAATGCGAATCCCTCTTGAACTTCTTTGTGATTTTACCAAAATAAATACAACCATAACCCTTAAGTTTAACCATCCCTTAACATATTTTCATGCTTCATGGACCGTAGGCATTCCTAAATTAAGTTAAACCCTTTCTCAAGGCGAAAAACTCCTAACCTCAAGTTGATTAACTGAAATCTCTTTCTAGTTAAAACCCCCAAGATTGCATTAACGATTTGTGAATTCCCATATTAGGTTTGACCTAATCCAGGAAGATTTATGTCGCCCTATATCTAGGATTGCATGCAACTCCTTTCACTTATGTTGGTTCTATTTCACCATGAATCTCTCGATTTCCGGTGAAAAATAAACTTCAAATCAATATTGCGCATATACCAATTCGAATAAACAAGCATAACATAAGTGACTCGCATAAAAGCATAAGAAATATATTAAAACATTCAAACCAATAATCACGAATAAGTTATAGGGTTTATCACATTCAAACACTAGCGATTTAACTCATGATGGATTTGAGAATGAAAACAACAACTAAACAAGAAGTTTCTTTCAAAATCAACATGAATACTTGAAGTTAAAACTTCCAAAACCAACATAAGACTCCCCTGTTGGAAGTATGATGATGAAGTGGTGGAGTTCATCTTCTTCTCCGAGCGATCTTCAATCCTTGTGCCTTAGCGCCTCTCCATGGTGATTCAAGCCTTCTAACTCTCTTCCTCACCACAATATGTGTTTCTCCTCTCCAAACTATGAACTCTCATCTTAAAAATTAGATTTTCTATGTATGTCAATGAATGAATATATGGATTATTCCCTCATCCAACCCAAACTCTTGGATTTTATAGACATTATTTTGGAGAAAGTATTCCTTAATAATGTCATCTTTTGGTAGTTTAATGCTCCACTTTATTAGTTGGGTTGTTAAAATCATTATTTTCATGTGATCATGTGGGAAAGTAAGGAATTAGTGAAGCATAATGGGGTGTAAATGTGCAAAAACGTTGTCAAAAGGCTTGATTGAAGTCCTTTCCCAAAATACCCTTCACAAATCGTGCAGAAAGAGTCCAGAAACATGGCCGTGCTCGAAAGCACGGCCATTGCCGTGTTTTTCACGCATTTTGAGAGTTGCCAGAAGCACGACCGTGCTTTGAAAGCACACCATGGCCGTGCTTTTCACGCCATGGCCATATTTTTCTCTTTTGTTGGCTGATTAAAAGCATGGCCGTGTTTGAAAAGCACACCCTGGCCGTGTTTGTCTCGAAAGGCCCCGAACGCGAAATGACGCGTTTAGCTTGGGATTTCGAATGTTTTTGCATCCATAAACCCCGGGATATGTTTTGACATGAATCTATGGTCCGAAATCCACCAAAATTAGCTCCGAATGATCAATCTACACCAATAAAAGCACCTCACAGTAATATGAACTATGCACAATCAAAAACTCATGAAACTAACAACAAAATGACTCAAATTCTACTCAAATACACACATAAAACATGCATAAAAAGACCCTTATCACCTGCAGAGGAGACGTGATGACCAAGTACAATACCATCGCGCACCATAAAATGGCACTTTTCCCAATTGAGTACAAGTTCAGTCTCTTCACATCGCTATAAGACTAAGGAAAGATTGTGAAGATAATTATCAAAAGAGTCACCAAACACAGAGAAATCGTCCATAAATACCTCCATAACTTTTTCAATAAGATCGTGAAATATAGCCATCATACAACGTTGGAAAGTGGCAGGTGCATTACATAAGCCAAATGGCATGCGGAGAAATGCAAATGTGCCATAAGGACATGTAAATGTCGTTTTTCTGATGTCAGGCGCAATCATGATTTGATTGTACCCTAATAACCATCTAAAAAGCAATAATAATCATAACCTGCTAGACGATACAACATCATATCTATAAAGGGGAGGGGAAAATGATCTTTTCGAGTGGCATCATTTAGTTTTCTATAATCAATGCAAATTCGCCACCCTGTAATAATTCTAGTAGCAATCAATTCTTCATTCTCATTTTTCACGACCGTTACCCCCTTTCTTCGACACCACTTATACCGGACTTACCCACAAACTATCAGATATAGCATATATGATTCCAACATCTAACCATTTTAACACTTCTTTCCTAACCACATCTTGCATGATAGGGTTTAGTCGTCTTTGGTTTTGCACTGATGGTTTAAAAACATATTCCATCCAAATTTTATGCATTACAATAGATGGACTTATGCTTTTTAAATCAGTTATCGACCATCCTAGTGCCGACTTATGTTTTTGTAAAACCCTTAACAATTTATCAAGTTGAGTAGGAGTGAGAAGAGATGATACGATTACCGGATTTACATTATTCGCCCCAAGAAATGCATATGTGAGGTGTTCGGGTAATTGCTTGAGTTTCGGCGTCGACGTCGTTGGTTCAGGATCACGCACGGGTAGCCCGTGCTCAGGCGCACGGGTTGTGCGTGATCCCTTATCTCCAGATTTTCCTTCGGCATCACGCACGGGCTGCCCGTGCTCCGGCACACAGCCCGTGCGCTCTTCAGGGTTCTCAATTCTCGTTTCGGCATCACGGATGGGTTGCCCGTGCGTGGACGCACGGGTCGTGCGTTGCTGTAGGTTTGACCCTCTTATTTCCAACTTTGTGTTCTCTCCTCTTGCGCTCCTAGGTAGTTCCTGCATATGATCTAAGGCACAAACATAGTCGTACAAATCTTGGTTATCAAAATCAAGCACAACACTCGACATTGAGCACGAGTGGGTTAGACCAAATTCCAAATCATCCGTAGACAATGTATGACCAACATAATCCTCAATGCATGAACTAACTATATCTAAAAAATGACAATTCTCCATCGTATCATGAAATTTTATTGCCTTATATATAGAAAATAAAACATGCTCATCATTAACCCGTAAAGTGAGCTCTCCTTTTTGTACGTCTATTAAGGCTTTCCCGGTAGCAAGGAATGGACGTCCAAGTATCAACGGAACATCATGATCCTCTTCCATATCAAGAACCAAGAAATCCACAGGGAATATAAATTTATCAACTTTTACTAGCACGTCTTCTATAATTCCCTTTGGATATGTAAGTGACCGGTCCGCAAGTTGCAATGTCACCGTGGTTGGCTTCACTTCGCCTAGTCCAAGCTTCCTGGAAATGGACAAAGGCATCAAATTAATACTTGCCCCTAAATCACACAACGCTTTATTAAAGACGTTACCACCAATAGCACAAGGGATAGTGAAACTCCCCGGATCTTTCAGTTTTTGTGGTAGCTTCCTTTGGATTATCGTGCTACATTCTTCCGTCAAATTCACTGTTTCAAAGCTTGTCATCTTCCTCTTCTTCGACATAACATCCTTAAGAAATTTTGCGTAATTTGGCATTTGCTCTAGTGCTTCTGCAAAAGGAATGTTAATGTGCAATTTCTTAAATATATCAAGGAATTTTGCAAATTGATCATCAAGCTTTTTCTTTTGAAATCTTTGAGGGAAGGGAAGAGAGATAGGCAATTTAGATATATTAGAGTTAGACGATGATTTAAGCTTCTCAGCCCCTGTTTGTTCCTCCTCTTGTCTCTCTTTTTCCCCATCGACTTCGACACCATCTTTCATCACCGATTCAACATCTCCCGCCTTGGATGCTTCATCCGAAATTTTCAGATTTCCCCATGTTTCTTTAGGCCCCTCATATTCCGTACCGCTCCGTAACCGAATAGCCTTGCATTGCTCTTTAGGGTTAACTTCCATGTTACTCAGAAATTGACCCTTTTGATGTTGCTCACCCACAATTGTAGCCAATTGGCCTACTTGAGTTTCAAGATTCTTTATCGAACTTGTCATTTGGGTCATTTGTAGCTCTACCTTATCCATCCTAGAATCTTGCCTAGCGAAGCGACTCCTCGTGTCACTCATGAATGCATTTGATTGATTTATGAACGATGTGAATGCATCTTCCAAAGATGATTTGCCTTCTACATTAGCACCCCCATTTGATGCATTAAATCCCGGCGGTGGTTGCAACACATTCTTTGTATTGGCACAAGAAATATTTTCATGGTTTCTCAATCCCGGATGGTAGTGTGTTGGGTTTAAATTATTCCGGAAATTGTTGAAATTCCGGTTATTCACATAATTGACCTCCTCCATCGGATATAGAAGAGCTTCACTACCCGAGCTCGTGCTTGCTTCTAGCTCTTTCGTGAAAACACTCAATTGGGTTGTCAATGCCGCCACTTGTGCAGTCAACGCCTTAATTGGGTCTGAGTCCGAGATTTCAGCTACTCGTTGTACATTGGATCTCTCAGACGGCCACTGGTAACTGTTCATAGCCATTTCTTCAAGAAGGTTTAAGGCGTCTTGTGGAAACCTTGCCAACAATGCTCCTCCCACTGCGACATCAACAAAGGCTCTCGTTTGCCCCATTAAACCATTGTAAAAGAAACATAACTGTTGATCCTCCGGAAAGCCGTGTTGTGGACATCTTCTTAACAAATCCCGAAATCTTTCCCAAGCCTCGTACAATGACTCGGAGTCAAACTGTTGGAATTGAGTGATCTCACTTTTGAGCTGCAAAGTTTTGCTCGGTGGAAAGAATTTAAACAAGAACTTTTGGCTCAAATCATCCCATGTGCTCACACTTCCTTGCGTCAAAGTACCCAACCAATTCCTCGCCTTATCCCTTAAAGAGAAAGGGAATAGGCGCAATCTTATGGCATCATCCGAAATTCCATTCATTTTTATTGTGTTGCATATTTGGATGAAATGTGCAAGGTGAGAATTAGGATCTTCAGTTGCGAAACCCCCAAACTGGTTCTGTTGTACCATGTTTATCGATCACGGATTTAAGCTCAAGTTGTTGGCATTTATCGGAATATGAGCAATACCACCGTGAATTACGATTTGTTTGAGGTCCAAAATAATCACGGATAGCTTGCTGTTGAACCGGTATTGGTAACTCGTTGATCCCATTGTTACCCCTATTTTCTTCGTCCACGTCCCCCATATTCTGATTTTGTTGTCTTTCAGCCCGTCTAGTAGTTGCACTAATTCTCTTTGCGAAAGCCTCAACTTCCGGTATGAGCAAAGATAAATCTCCTCGCTTAGAGCGAGTGTTCATGCACTACCGGACCAAACTAAAAGAAACAAGTCAAATAATGCAGGATTTAAGTCAACCAAAAATATCAAAAATTAAAAATATCTAAATTAAGAATAATTCTATCTATCGCAATATTAGCACCAAAAATTGTATTAGTCCCCGGCAATGGCGCCAAAACCTTTGTTCGCCTTTATTTTTAGCTCACCGCAAGTGTAATACTGCACGTTATAGAAAAGGGTAGCATGGTCGTGTCCATGGAGACTAATAAATTAATATGCTAAGTATTGAACTAAGATAGTCTTATTTTTATTTAGACGGTCGTAAAGATGATGGTTGTTGTGATATTAAGACAATTAGGACTACTAAAAACATAAGATTACGACAATGCAATTAATAGAAATATCAAGATGGTGAAATGGATTCCTGGGTTAAGGTTTCGATTAATATCCCTCTTGTTGTCCGATTTAATCAAAGTCAAGTTATTATCAATATTCCTATTAGACGATCACGAAAATATTTTATCCTCCATCTCGGGATGCATATAAGACTTAGATTGAAATACCTATGCTAGCATATCTACTCAACATGAAGTATTCAACTCCCAAAAGTTGAAAAGATCAAATGTCCTCACAAATATTTACAAACCTCTCGATTCATGCAAATATTTGTGTCGAGTACTCAAGATCTAAAATTGAAACTCATCTCTCGAATTATGAATCGATATATCAAACAAGTTAAATCATTGATCAAGTGATAAAACAAGAATAAGCTCAAAGTACTCAAATAGGCTTCAAAACAATAACTTCAACTAAGATTAAAACATTCCACAGAATTCATTAATCTACTTCCAAAACCCGGAAATCTAAAGAGTTTAGCTACACATGATGTCTAAACAACTCATAAACAAATTGTTCAAAGTCATGACAAACTAAAATGAAATATTAAAACTATAAGAGAAGCAAGAAAAACTTAGGAAAGTCGACAATCTCTCGATGTATCTCCGTTCCTTGAGCTCCGATGCAACCCGATTGTCTCCTTGATATCTTCTTCCAAGAATAGACCTTTGTCTTGTGTGCTATAGCCAAAAATGTCAGAATGTCCCCAGGTGTGCACCCCAAAAAGTGCTTATATACCTTTTAGAAAGTTTTAGGACACATTGATGTCATGGTATCAGAGAAATGAAGCCAGAACGCACGGGCGTGCGTGGGCGCACGGATTACCGTGCGTCATGCCATACCAAGTCCTCGCTTTTCACCAACGGCCTGCACGGGTCGTGCGTCCACGCACGGGTTACCCGTGCGCATTGCCGTAGGCAGCTTCCAATTCCGGATGGTAGTGTGTTGGGTTTGAATTATTCCGGAAATTGTTGAAATTCCGGTTATTCACATAATTGACCTCCTCCATCGGATATAGAAGAGCTTCACTACCCGAGCTCGTGCTTGCTTCTAGCTCTTTCGTGAAAACACTCAATTGGGTTGTCAATGCCGCCACTTGCGTGATCAACGCCTTAATGAGTGGTGCGAGTCCGAGATTTCAGCTACTCGTTGTACATTGGATCTCTCGACGGTCCATCCAGTGGTAACTGTTCATAGCCATTTCTTCAAGAAGGTTTAAGGCGTCTTGTGGAAACCTTGCCAACAATGCTCCTCCCACTGCGACATCAACAAAGGCTCTCGTTTGCCCCATTAAACCATTGTAAAAAACATAATAAGCTGTTGATCCTCAGGAAAGCCGTGTTGTGGACATCTTCTTAACAAATCCCGAAATCTTTCCCAAGCCTCGTACAATGACTCGGAGTCAAATTTGTTGGAATTGAGTGATCTCACTTTTGAGCCGCAAAGTTTTGCTCGGTGGAAAGAATTTAAACAAGAACTTTTGGCTCAAATCATCCCATGTGCTCACACTTCCTTGCGTCAAAGTACCCAACCAATTCCTCGCCTTATCCCTTAAAGAGAAAGGGAATAGGCGCAATCTTATGGCATCATCCGAAATTCCATTCATTTTTATTGTGTTGCATATTTGGATGAAATGTGCAAGGTGAGAATTAGGATCTTGATTGCGATAAACCCCAAACCGGTTCTCATTGTACCATGTTTATCGTCGTGCAGTTTAAGCTCGAAGTTGTTGGCATTTATCGGAATATGAGCAATACCACCGTAATTACGATTTGTTTGAGGTCCAAAATAATCACGGATAGCTTGCTGTTGAACCGGTATTGGTAACTCGTTGATCCCATTGTTACCCCTATTTTCTTCGTCCACGTCCCCCATATTCTGATTTTGTTGTCTTTCAGCCCGTCTAGTAGTTGCACTAATTCTCTTTGCGAAAGCCTCAACTTCCGGTATGAGCAGTATTAAATCTCCTCGCCTAGAGCGAGTGTTCATGCACTACCTGGACCAAACTAAAAGAAACAAGTCAAATAATGCAGGATTTAAGTCAACCAAAAATATCAAAAAATTAAAAATATCTAAATTAAGAATAATTCTATCTATCGCAATATTAGCACCAAAAATTGTATTAGTCCCCGGCAATGGCGCCAAAAACCTGTTCGCCTTATTTTTAGCTCACCGCAAGTGTACGCTGTACGTTATAGAAAAGGGTAGCATGGTCGTGTCCATGGAGACTAATAAATTAATATGCTAAGTATTGAACTAAGATAGTCTTATTTTTATTTAGACGGTCGTAAGATGATGGTTGTTGTGATATTAAGACAATTAGGACTACTAAAAACATAAGATTACGACAATGCAATTAATAGAAATATCAAGATGGTGAAATGGATTCCTGGGTTAAGGTTTCGATTAATATCCCTCTTGTTGTCCGATTTAATCAAAGTCAAGTTATTATCAATATTCCTATTAGACGATCACGAAAATATTTTATCCTCCATCTCGGGATGCATATAAGACTTAGATTGAAATACCTATGCTAGCATATCTACTCAACATGAAGTATTCAACTCCCAAAAGTTGAAAAGATCAAATGTCCTCACAAATATTTACAAACCTCTCGATTCATGCAAATATTTGTGTAAGTACTCAAGATCTAAAATTGAAACTCATCTCTCGAATTATGAATCGATATATCAAACAAGTTAAATCATTGATCAAGTGATAAAACAAGAATAAGCTCAAAGTACTCAAATAGGCTTCAAAACAATAACTTCAACTAAGATTAAAACATTCCACAGAATTCATTAATCTACTTCCAAAACCCGGAAATCTAAAGAGTTTAGCTACACATGATGTCTAAACAACTCATAAACAAATTGTTCAAAGTCATGACAAACTAAAATGAAAGATTAAAACTACAAGAGAAGCAAAAAAACTTAGGAAAGTCGACAATCTCTCGATGTATCTCCGTTCCTTGAGCTCCGATGCAACCCGATTGTCTCCTTGATATCTTCTTCCAAGAATAGACCTTTGTCTTGTGTGCTATAGCCAAAAATGTCGAATGTCCCTGGTGTGCGCCCCCAAAAAAAGTGCTTATATATCTTTTAGAAAGTTTTAGGGCACATTGCTGTCATGGACTGCAGTACAGCAGGGACGCATGGGCCGTGCGTGGGCGCACGGGTTACATGTGCGTCATGCCGTAGGCCAAGTCCTACTTTTCACCAACCAGCGCACGGGTCGTGCGTCCACGCACGGGTTACCCGTGCGCATTGCCGTAGGCAGCTTCCAATTCTCCAGTGGCGCACGGGTGGTGCGTGTACGCACGGGTTACCCGTGCACCTTGCCGTACCCACAATATTTCATTCCCGAGGACGCACGGGCTGTGCCCAGGCACGCGTCCTACCCGTGCGTCCTCTATTTTGCCTTATTTGTGGTACTTCTTCTCATTGTGACTTCTAATCTCGTATGTTCACTCGATTCTTGGTATTTCTTCTTCGTTATGCTCGTATTTGTCTCCAAATTACTTCAAATATCATGAAATTTCTACAAAACGAGCAAATCATAATATCTTTCCCACAAAGAGTGAATACGTACCATTTCATATGAGTTTATGCATGTTTAATCACCATTTTTGTCAATATTAAACCTTAAAAGACATGCAAAACTCACACCTGTCATGCACTATCTAGCGGAAAGAGTTTTAGTTAAAAACACCATAGTCGAGATTGCCAACGCTTCAATCTTTTGCAATATTATCCATTGTTATTATTATTTATTGAGCTAATTTTATAATCAATTGTTGCCACAATTCGAGTTCCGGATGTTTTCAACAAAATGTAGGGTTGCCAATTTTTTTGTGTCACTATTTCTGTATCTATGTTATTTTGTTTTTTTTTTCATTTAGAGAAATATGTTGTTGAGATGCTTATTTTTCGGTAGAGATTGTCACACCCCAAAATGGAAGTCATCACATGGATTAAAAACTTATGCCAGTTTAGAAGCCGGCCAAATGAAAAATCGTACCTTAGGGTCCCACACCCTGCTTATGTGAATCATTATGCTTCCAAAAATATTACTTGTTTCTATTGCGGTGAATGTGGTCACACAACAATATGTTGATGAGAATTGTAGCAACAACGTGCATACGACCCGAACAACAATATATTATTAACCGGCCAAGATCTTCATTAGTTCGGTTAAAGATGGTGGAAACATCGACCCGTTGCTTAGCAAAGCAAGGACCTCGGTATGCGTAGACGCCACAAACAAATGCGAAAGTTTGTTTGATAAGTCAGAATTCACAACAAGATGAACAATCTTGGAGTTCTTGGAAAAATCCAAAGGTTTGAAGAGACAATCTCAATTCAATATTCAATATCAAAGTTGTTGTGAAAAATAAACAAGTGTTTGCGATATAGGCGACTCAAAACAAAACCTAAACCAACTAGGAAATAACTTAAAAATAAAAAAAAATGAAACAAAAGCAGCATAAAACCCTAAAACAACGCGGCCATGAACACGACCGTGCTGTAGGAGCCTACGAGTGTTGAAAACTGTTGAGGTGCTTTGACGTTTTTGAACACAACCTATTGTTGTTCAATCGTCAATGCTTTCTTTCGACACATGATTAACTAATATGACTCTAGACTCAATATACTTGGCCTCTAACATCAACTTGGCCACTTAAATGACTCAAAATAATGAAATCAACACATAATCTACGGTTCACAAATACAAGAACTCAAGAACTCAATTACATAGTCTTCAAGAACTCGAGATAACTTGCGCTTGGTGTTGCCCGTATCCTTCATAAATTGATTCACATCATATTTGCCGGGCTAGAAATAGCTTAAATTATTATTGGAGACCTAAAAGTCTCAATGCTAATCCCAAATCCAAATACTTGAGGGTACCACAAGATAATTTCATGTTAGGTACTCAGTGTAATAATAGTCAAAGGAAATTCAAATCACCACATAGACAACAAATATTTGTGTCATATGATCAAAGGGGAAGACATTATCAAAAAAATCATTTTTCAAGAGGAAGTTATAATCAACAATGGGAAAAACACAACCCTTGGCCCTGGCGATATTGACAACTCTTATACTCTTCTTGAAATATGCACGTGTATTTATTTATGTCTTGATTGTCAAATTTATTTTTCAAAATGTTTCTTAAAAATGAGGTCTCATTTATATACTCTCGGATTTTCAAATTTCAAAAGAGACCTTATATAGCTTTTCTATAACCACATTAGAACTTACATATTTTATCAAACTCTTTTTGGCTCTTACAAAAGCATAGTATGTGCTACTTGTCTAATTTCTAAATTATTTTATATCAACATTGTCAATATTATTCAGTACTACTAAACTCTTGTGTAAGAATGTTTCTTAAGACTTTGTAGGAGATATTTTGTTGTTAAAGGACAAAGGATCGCAAAGCGGTCAGTACTTTTCTACATCAAATTGGACAAGAAGATAATGACAAATTGTTCGTCAAACAAATATACCTGATATTCTTCATGTCATATGCCTATGTGCTCGATTTTAAAGCAATCCCAAAGAATCTCATTTAAGTGTCGTTAAAAGAATTTTTCGATATTTGAAAGACCCTATTTCTTAAAGCTTGTTTTATCCAAAGAATGAAAATTTTTCTCTAAAAAGATATAGTGATTCGGACTGTCTAGTATCTTTGTTTTCAAAGAAGCAAAATTGTGTATCTTTATCTACGGCCGAGGCCGAATACATTTCTGCGGCCGTTTGTTGTACTCAACATCTTTAGATGAAACAAAGTTTAGCGGATTACAAATGTTCTTTCAAAATGTTCCTATCTTTTGTAATAATACTTCCACTATAAATATTGCTCAAAATCCGGTTCATCATAATCGAACAAAATATATTGAGGTTTGACACCATTTTCTAATGGATTGTGTTTCTAAATGAAAAATTGAGATGTGCTTTGTTCCGTCTCAAGATCAACTCACGGATATTTTCACAAAACCTTTGGCCGCCGAGTCTTTTACTTCAATTCGAGCTCGTTTAGGCATTATGCATATCAAATAAGGTCTATGATTGCAGTTTGTACATTTTAAAAACTTAGCGGTAAAAAATTGCATTTTTAACTTTAATTTTGGACTGCAAAATATTTACCAGTTGACCAAGGTGGTCGACCGATTGACTTTGCCAGGGACCGGTTGCCCTTTTGGTCGATCGTCGACAAAGCAATTAAATTGTTTATGTCTACGGTTTATTCGTCTTATTTTCAAATTTCACACCGCTCACCCATTTCACACACAAATCACTCAAAATGATTTTCTCTTGCAATTTCTACTATATTGAGCTTCTATGATGTATATATTTTCCATATTATCCATCTTCTTCGATCAATTGGTAAATTTAATTCCCTCTTTAATTTCAATTGGGTTAAGCCCTTGAGAACATTTTTAATACTTGATGAATTGTTGTAATTCTTATATGATTGTGACGGGAATTATGTATATTGATGGAATATGATTGTAGAATTAAAATTGGTGTTGATTTTTCGGGCATGATTACATTTACAAATATTATATTCAACTTCGATTTTATCTTATGCATGCCAAGTGTTCGATAATATGCTTCTATGAAAATTTCATCTTTTACATGAATCTCTTGATTATAAATGTCTTATATGTTTATATGAGCTTCTATAGACTTTCTCCTAAAAATTTTCCTTACAATTTGGAATTTTATGCTTTCTATTCAAAAGCATGATGATTCGATTCGATGCGCACTTTGATATATATATATATGATGTTTTTATCGTGCTAATAGTCTTTTTGATGATTCTAAAGGGGGGGAATGGAATAAGCTCATAAGCTTATGTTTCGATCAATGGAGTTAGAAAAAGCTCCCAAAAAAAGCTATAAGTTGCGGATGAATAAGTCATAAGTTGTGGATGGACTTTTATTTATGACTAATGACTTATTTTTGACAGGGGGAGATTTTAAGCTCTTGAACTTCAAGTTATATTTGTAATAGCTGAGCTTTTAGCTTTTAATTGATTGCTTCTATGCCTATTTTTGTTTAGCATGTTGATAAGGAGAGCTTTTATAAAATGTTTTAAAAAATCTTTGCACCTATTATTATGATTTTTAATCATGAAAAGTGTCGCCTAAAATGGATAGTTGTTTTTGACTGGAAAAACGTGTTTCGTTTTTTAAAACCGATCTTCGAAAATTGTTTTAGTTTGTAATAATCAAAAATGGGGAGTTAGATAAATGAATTTATCTTAATTTTGATGATTTCATATAATTGAGTTTTATACCAAAACAATGACCCCAAATATTGTCCAAATACTTCAAAACGATTTAAACGATTTTTACTAATTTTTTGGAGTTTTGTTGAACTTTATTTTTAACAAAAATTGGACAACACCTCTGTTTTGAGGCCAACCGATAGCCCTAAAGGTCAACTCGTGCCTATAGATGAAAATCAGAATGAAATTGGACAACACCTCTATTTTGGGAGAGGGAGGCCGATTGGTCAACCTCAAGGTCAACCGGTGTCCGAGTATTTGGAAATTGCAAAATTGGTTTCTGTCTCACCAAAATATGAGGGTGACCGATTCAAAGGTAGGCGTGGTTGGACCCTTGGTCGACCGGTCCAACCCCCTGGACTGTCGACCCCCTATTTAAAGCGTGATTTTATATTTCAAACGTCTTTTTTCATATTAGAGGTCGACCAGGTCAACCTAAGTTTTTATCAAAGATAAACTAACTATTGACAAAGATACAACTTTTCATGAAATTGTGGGATTGATTTCTAATGACTATTTTCTCCATACCGATTCCAATCTTCAAGGAGGAGCCTATCTTTGGTATTAAAATCCAGGAGCTCTCCTATAAATACTTGAAGGCATGAAGGATCAAAACACAACACAAGCATACAAGCAATAAGCAAAAATCGAAAAACTTATTGTTCTTCAGTTTCTTATACTTGTTGTATTTAGCCTAAGTCTTACACTTGCACATCTTGAGTATTAGGCTTCATTCTTAATTACACTTGCACTTCAAAGTTGAATACTTCATTTGAGTTGTAATCTTGAATTGGTTTAAATCATCCAAAACAAGACATCATTGTTAGTATTCTTGTGGTAAGAACACACTTAGTTGATTCTAGGTGTTGAAGAGTGTGGTGCTCTTCATTATTGACGATTGCGGTAATCTTCATAGGTGGTGTTGTAAGAAGAGTGTGGTAGTCTTCAAGGTAAAAGGTTGTATTACTTTGGTATATATAAATATACTTTTTCCTTTTCGAAATCCATTTGGACATACCGGGTGGTAGGATTTAAGCCCTAGGTGGGTTGAAGCTCTATAAATAATTGCGAGTTGTCTACACTTCTACACTTTTATATTGTTCATCATCTTCACATTTGCAAAAGAGGGCGTAAATCGGAAAATCAAGAAAATCTATTCATCCTCCTCTAGATTTTCATAGCCACTTGGACTAACAAATGTTCACCGAAGCATTAGATTTTGAGAGATTTCCACTTTACGGAAGTCTCTTGGTTTGTATGTGATTTGACACCCAAATTCATCCCACTATTCTCTCTCTAATCATATCTTTGATCACTTCTCTGTTACTCTCTCATATTTTCAACTCTCCCTATATTTTACTGTGCGTTTTTGGATTTCTTTCTTGAGTTATTTGTTGCATATTTCTAACATCAAAATGAAGAGATTATTCTCAGGACTTACATATATTTTCATCATCTTCATCGCAAGCTATAGGTCTACTTAGTCTACCCCTGAAAAAATGAAAGATACAATCCTCCATGGCTGAAGCTCAAACTGATCCTTTGGTGAAAACCACTCATCCGCCAATCGTTCTGGTTGTTGAATCAAGTGCTGCAATACCTCCTGTAGCACCCACTGTTTCGATTGAAGAAACCATCATCCCAACCCTTGAAAATGTCTCTCATACGGAAGAAACGATGGCGATTGTGGTTGTACATGAGAATCCAACTCCGATTGGAGTTTTTCCACATGGGGATCCTAAAAATGCGATACATCTTGATGATTTCCTCGATTCCGATGAACTAGAAAAACCCTCAAACCCTACAACACGAAAAACATCAAACAAATAAGGGTTTTTCTCCTGCTCCATCTAGTGTTGGTGGGTCTCCTTCTCAAGGTTTCTCAAAAAGAAAGAAGAAAACCATTAGACGATATTCAAAGAAAGGGGAAGAACCTTTTAGGTTTTGGACATTCCCGTTCAAATAGATTCTGACGAAGATGATACTTCAAGGTATTTAATGGCCCATCGTTCAAGCACTCGAAGTTCTACCAAGAAAATAACTGCAAGAAAGAGTTATGGGTCTAGTACAACCAAGAAAAAGAAGGGTTCTGGGTTTGTTTCTTCCAAGAAGTACAAGAAAGTTCTAGGGATAAGGGGTCTACGGATGAAGGTGCAAACATTCTGGAATCTCTGAAATAGAGTATTGGGTCAAGTGTTGGAAGAAGAAGTGGTAAGAGTGTGGCAACCCCTATTGTGACACCCTCCGGTTCAGATGAACGGCCAGAATTAGATAATTCCAGTGATGAAGACTTTGATGCTAGAAAGATGGATGATAAGGATGATGATACTGATCTGGAATTGGTGCATGAGACTGAAACATGGCATATAGTTGTTAAGCAAGAAGCACAGAGAGTTCCCACAAGTGTTGCTATGCATGCTGCAACACCTGAGTCTGCTGCAATACCTGACTCTGCTGCATTACTTACGGATGAATACAAGATAAGTAAATTTTTTTTTGATTCTTTTAAAATTGAGTCTACTTCCTAATGATTTGGAAAATAGCATGATCGGAAATTTATTGTTGAAAAGAGGACAGATCATGTACTGTTTGAACACTACAATATCAATCATTTATTTTAAAAGAGGAATTTAACTAGTAGTGTGATTATTAATGTTCCCTTTGTGTGTAATGTTTTTTTGGAATTTTATGCAAATTTGGAAACTGCTGCTAAGTATAGAAGGTCAAGAAAATATGGGAAAGTGTTTCTTCATAACCGCATTTATGATTTATCTTCGAATGTCATTAACATTTTCTTCGAGACACCTCATTCTGAAGAAGGGGCTCTCATTGATGGCTATAATGAGGTGGCTATGACTAATACTACTAATAAGGCGGTTACTTGGCCAGACTACCCTACAAAATCGCCTTCTTCTAAACTGATTCTCTATACTTTGTGCTGCATAAAATTTTTGTTTGTAATTGGATTCATACAAGTCATAGCCCTTGAGTGGCTAAAGAACAACGATTGTGATATTTAAGGTTGGGTGCAGGATTCTATTCAACTTGGGCGTTAGTATTTGAACTAGTCATGGGCTTTATTGAATCAAGGTGTCTATGCTCTTCTCAATCCTTCTCTAATTTACATGATTTTGAGTTCACGAGGTCTGAATATGTGAGACAATGACAACGTTTTTCCCGAGTCAGAGTTGTACATCATTTCCCACTATTTGTTCAAAGGGGATCGGAAAATTGATTCCCCACTTAAGTTTCCTGGAGAGGAAAATAATACTGAAGAAGTTCCTCGTGCTACTTCCACTCCCACGGTTCCTGCAAGTGTTTCATAGGGTGTTCATGGCAGTGTTCCTAAAATTACTACTAACTCCTCTTATATCCCTCTACATGCATTTGATACTTCTAGTGATATCTCTATTGCTATGAATTTTATGCAGGGACAACTTGTATTTGATGGCCAACAAATTGCTTTGGCTAAACAACACCTCCAGTATTTTGAAAGCTACAAAGCTCACATCCAAAACATGATCTCACTTCTTTCTGGACAAAAAGAGGGAGACATAATTGCAACTGGAGTCGGTGCTGATACTTCAGGACCAAGCACAAGTGGAGGGGCATCAAGTTCCAATGAAGCTAAGTCTGGTGATGATGCAGATTTGGAGATGAAATTTGATTTTGAAGCAAATGAAACGGAATTGTATCATTTCTAATGTATTATGTTGCATACTGCTATTTTGATACTTGTGTTTTTCTTTGACATGCTCTGACACTGTTTCTATGTTGCCTTGTTCCCATGATTCTAGATTAGTTTGATGTTTTACTTATCTTCTAACAATTTATGGTTTCATTCTTCTTTTGAGATGCTTAGACGATTGTGCTCACTCTAAATACTAAAGTTTTTCTGATGATTGAATTACAATGTTCAGTAATTTGATGTTTACTCCGATACCATATTGAGTACTAATCATTCTCTGCAGATCTTGGGTGTTTTATGGAAGTGTTATCACATCTGCAACAACACTTTTGAAACATGGCGATATTTGATTAAGGGGGATAATTTTTTTTTTTTTTTTGAAATGCTGAATTTTCTAACTTAATGGGAGTTATTTGTTTTCTAAATCCTATGAAAGTTTTTCTATGTTTTGTCCATAAAGACAAAAAATGAAGAGATTATTAAAACATGTGTTTTTACACGTATTCTAAGAATGTTCCTTGTTCAAAATTATGTAGTTTTGCCTTTCTTGGTTACTTACTTATAATAGAATTTATTAAATAAGAAAGTTTGTTTTTAAAAGGATTATTTTATAACTTGACTCTTAAGTATTATTTGGATATAGACAGATCTTATTCCTTGTTACTTTAGATAATATTGATAAGAAATGATTCTAGAGTCTTATCTTATATGCATGAGATATGAATCCTTCTTCTTGTATATATCTCTTTCCATATTTGTAGGAACTTGGAGACTTGGAACCATCTATATAAAGAGATTGTCCCTCAAAAAGTTCAAGCACGCAGAATATATTCTTAGAGAGAAGAATACACGAGAGATCAGAGAGTTCGAGTTTTTCAAGAAGAAACAAAGATAGAAGTACTGTGAAGATCAAAGTGTTATCCAAAGTGTTGCTGCTATTCAATATAACACCTTTGAATACTGAGAGACTTTGTTTACAGAGTTTTTCGTCCATCTTTTATTTTCATAGGGCACTGAATATTTTATATTCACTAGTTTTGGAAGAGTTATTTTACACTTCTAGATCTACTCATGGTTAGGAGTTTTAATAAGTTTTGTACTAGCTAGTTGAGTCATTGAGTTGTGTTCTATAACCGACATAATCAACTAGTGAAGTTTTCACCCTGCTGGCACGTTTGCAAGTATATCTTTACTTGCAGACGAATTTTTTTATCTATGTTCTTATTATCCGTTGCGAGTTGGTATAAGTGTTACTGACACTTATAGCAACATTTTGTTCTGTGTGCGTTATACTTGAACATTGGGACCTTTAAAACTTTCAAGTTTCTTTGAAATTTATCCCCTCGTCTCCAACCATACTCCCAACTTATTAAAAAAACTTTGCCACCTCACTTAAAACATAATATTAATAAACATTAATTTATATATTTTATATGTTTTTGTTCACAAAATGTATATATAATAATAATAATTAATATGAAATATATTAATAAGTTTAATTAGTAAAATTAATAATATACAGCCAATTTAAGTTACTAAATTGGAGATATATGATAATAAAATTGGAACATTCAAAATGCATTATAAAATATCAATTATTAAATATTTCAACATTTTTATATTTAAATTTTTTGTATACTTATTTATTTTGTTTCTTTTTATTTAAATATGTTTTTCGAAGTTCTATGAACTTATTAAATAGAATTCCGAATTTAACCAAAAAAAAAGAATATTTCTCAAAATGCACTATAACACGTTAAAATTTTTATTACCATATCTTTTTAATTTTATTAAACATAACATTTACGTATAAATAAATTTCTCTTCTTTTTTAATTTCTACTTTATTTTAATTTTCAAAACTATAGAAGTAAATTAATAATTATAATTCAAAATAAGAAAGATAAAAGTAGTGTTTTTTAAAACGCAAAAATTATAAGTTTTATTTTAATATATTTTTAGTTTTAGGCAACTTAAATTATTGTAGAACTATCTAAAAGTCTCGTAATTTATTTGATAAATTGACTTATTCATATATATATATATGTATATATATATATTTATATCAGTTGTTACTATTAAATATAATTTTTTTAGTAAAAAGAGATAAATACATAAATATTAATATATTATTTTTATTTTGAAGAGATGAAAAAGTTGAAAATGTGAAAAGTTTAAGTGGCAAATTATCAAATAACAAAAAGTTTCGGTATTGAGTTACAACAAAAAAAATACATAAACTTGGGTTAGATTGTCTAACGGGTGTTTTCCGTTAGATCGACTCAACCCGATCGGGTCTTATTTAATTTCATGCACCGGTGGTATTTTTGTAATATTTTGAGGCGGTATCATAAGATCTGGGACTGGTGGCAACTTTGTACTATTAGGGTTGTTAAAAGTATTATTAGTTTTTCCTAAAAAGTATTAGTCGTACATCTAAAAAGTAGTTCTCATGAAAATTATTAATTTTTTTTTGTCAAAAGTATTAGTAATCCGCCTAAATATATTAATTGTCCCATTGAAAAGTATTAGACAATATCATACTCTTCGCCAACCCTAAAAAATATTAGTTTTTTCCGTGAAAATTTTTAGCAATCCCCCGGAAAAGTGTTAATAATCTCCTGGAAAAGTATTGGTAATCCATTGAGCGAGTTTTTTAAGTAATTCTCATGAAAATATTGATTTTTCATAAAAGTATTAGTATTCCCCCTATAATTTATTAATAATCTTATTGAAAAATATTACGTTTTTGGATTAAATGTTTTTTTTAGTATTTTTCCTGAAAAGTATTAGCAGTTCTACCAAAAAGTATTAGTAGCTAGCCTTCTAAAAAGTATTAACAGCATCCAGCAGATGTTGTTGGTGTGGTGCTAGTGGTTGTGCGGATCAATAAACAGATTGACCGCGGATCGAGTAGTATTTGAATCCATCTAAAGGATTAGATCCGTTAGACAATCTGAAATGAGACTTACCCAACAAAAGATAAGTTTAAGTTGCAAGAGATAGTTTGGATCCCCTCAAAATAAAGCCAGGTAAATCTTGTGGCGTCATCAATGAACTTAACATTGAACTTAACATAATATTTGTATGCTCGGTTAGATTTAATGAGTTATTAACATATTACGGTTTGGATGTTGATATTGTTGAAGCTGATAGACTTAGAGTTATTAAGATGCTTCGAGTTGATCATGAGAGTTCACTAGATATTGATGAACGAAGTGAGCTGATATATATTCTTGAGGCATTAATTATACAAGATGTCGGGGTTGGAATTGAATGTCTTTTAGCTGGAAGACGACGCAATGGAGGGACCCGAATCTACTACATTTTCATTCCATAAATTTTATGCAAGTTTCGGGGATTCTGATTTCCTGTTCCAAAATTGGTTTTTCATTTCATATTCCATTTATCCTGATGATTAATGACACATGTAAATACTTTAAATAATCAACTAATCCATTACATATGTCATTCATCGGAATGAATGATACAGGAAGTGGAACACCAATTTCGAACAGGAAATTTGGTCCCAAGTTTTGAGAGAAATCAAGGCACAATGATTAAACAAAACATATGCGGCCTACTTTTTTATTCTTGTGTGTCTTTCTCTCTTCGAAATTTATACAAAATTTACTAAATATATAGAAATATAAAGGATCATTTCCTGCAACGGAGTGATGCATGAATTAGCCTCGTCCATTTTTTATTTCTTTTTGTTATCATTGAAACGCGAATTATATTCCACGTTGGTTGGGAACATCTATATATGCTTGTCGATTTTGAATTTCTATAATATTCAACTTAATTTGCGTTCAGAAACTATTTTTTTAATTAGGTATGGTTTGAAGGATTATCAATCATGTGAAGGAATACGAAATGGAGAAGATACATATATGAAAATTTTATTTACTGTTGAGTTTTGGTGTCAAAAATAAAAGAAAGGCTTTTGTATCCCACACTGGTTGTGGAACAAAAGGGGTGGGAACCTTAAGGTTATTTAAGGAACCCATGTGTGGTGTTATCAAGTGCACCAGTCAAATACACTTTAACCTTTGGGGTTTGACTCTAGTTAAATTCTTTTCTTGTATTCTCTAGTATGGAGAGTTGGGAGAGAGGTGTGAGTTAGTCAAAGGTTTGTAAGAGTGTGGGGTACTGGGGTCGGGAGAGAGAATGTATGTGTGATTGTAAAAATGTTTCACATAGTGGAATTTCTTTCTTGGTGGGCCCGTGGTTTTTTCTCCGGTTTTGGAGTTTCCACGTAAATTCTTGTGTTGTGGATTGTTGTTATTTTTATTTTATTTCTCGGTTATTTCTGCTTGTCCCTAGGGGATGAATGTGGGATCCGGATTTTCCCAACAAGTGGTATCAAAGCCCGGGTTGAGTCTCTTGAAATTCTGAGTATGCTCTGTGGTCGCAGCGATGTCTGACCTTCCACATCAGAAAAGATTTCTTGAGCGGTGTCCGGGGGTCTCATTTGGAGGCGGTTGTTCATCAGGCTAGGGTGGTTCAAGCAGGTGGAGAAATTTGATTTGAGGGTCAAGTTTGGCTTATGGCAAGTATAAGTCAATGATGTGATAGTTCAATCTGGGTTACACAAGGCTTTGAAGGTTAACTGTCAAGGTGGAGGTAGAGCTGATCCGGCAAACTGCTCCTAATCTGGACTAACATTGTGACAGTGATGATTTTCTCTAACGAAAAAATGTATGTCCTTTTGGTATGTCAAGTTGCCATGAAACAGGATATGGTTATGTTAGCGGGACCACGAATTTGCGCACGGGCATTGGCTTGTCATGGAAAGATGCAGGGTGTGGTGGAATTTCACACGGGCATTAGTTTGACATAGATGCAGGGTGTGTGGTGGAATTTACACACGGGTATCAGTTTGGCATGGATACAAGGTGTGTGTTATGTCGATGGCTGAAGGACTTTTAGGAGGGCCAAAGGCTGGGAGTTGCACCATAAATTTCAGCGGGTTTTTCGACATGTGCCGAAGGAAATTCTTAGAATGGTGTATTCTAAGTGGTCTACTCATATGGTGGAGTAGGGTTCTCTGGTTTGAGAATGATGGTTCCCGGGTTGAGAATCATGATTGTCGGTGAAGGCAATGGGGCTTCTTTTATTTTGCCAAGGTGGAGTTTGTTGAGTTTTGGTGTCAAAAATAAAAGAAGGGCTTTTGTATCCCACATTGGTTGTGGAACAAAAAGGGTGGGAACCTTAAGGTTATTTAAGGAACCCATGTGTGGTGTTATCAAGTGCACCAGTAAAATACACTTTAACCTTTGTGGTTTGACTCTAGTTAAATTCCTTTCTTGTATTCTCTAATATGGAGAGTTGGGAGAGAGGAGTGAGTTAGTCAAAGGTTTGTAAGAGTGTGGGAGTCTTTGGGGTCGGGAGAGAAGAATGTGCGTGTGATTGTAAAAATGTTTCACATAGTGGAATTTCTTTCTTGGTGGGCCCGTGGTTTTTTCTCCGGTTTTGGAGTTTCCACGTAAATTCTTGTGTTGTGGATTGTTGTTATTTTTATTTTATTTCTCGGTTATTTCTGCTTGTCCCTAGGGATGAATGTGAGATCCCATTTTTCCCAACATTTACTATAACTAATAAAAAATAAATTAGAACTACAAATCCTAATAAAAAAGAATTTCAGGTGAAGCTTACTCACTCATATCTACATAGAAGGAAATACGGTTGCTGATTGGTTAGCAATTGATCATCGAATTTTTTCGATTTTAACCCATTTATTTTTAAGCCCTGGTTGCTGATATCTTTCCCTTCTTGATGAATGATACGTGTAAATACTTTAAATAATCAACTACTCGTGTTAGTCTGATTCATGATATGTGTCATTCATCCGAATGAATAGTACAGGAAATGGAGCACCAATTTGAAACAGGAAATCTGGTCCCAAGTTTTGGGGAGAGAAATAAAGACACAATGATAAGAAAATATGTGGGTCCTTAGCGGCCACAAGGAGTTGTCGGGGACAATGCTGCAGTTCTGTATAACCAATTAATCCATTGCTGCCCAGTCCGTGCCCTCTTCCATTAGCTGTGACCACGTTGCATATGCCGGGCATGGGTCTCGTCACGATAATCTCACTATCCTCGATAAATGCTTCCCCCTTATCGAAGATGAAATCAATGGTGCCGTAAATACGACAATTGCGGTAAAATTGTTTATTCAGCTGGTAGTGCAACGTGTCTTGCTACGCTTCAAAGCAGCAAACGAACAAATATGCTACCTCTTTACTGAATGACAGGATAAAGGGACAGCTTGATGCCCCTCTCGACAACGAATCTATCTGCGTCATTTGCTGCAAATTAAATATGACACAAAAGTAAATAAATAAATATATATATGATACTTATAAATATATTATTCATTGCTAAAATTCAACGTAGATTAATATTTTACATAATTAACTATTATTACCAAAGGTGCCTGTAGCCATTATATTACTTCCATTCTTCTACCAGTAATAATGGTCTTGTCAATTCCATATCCATAATATTAGACTTGTTCTGGTCAATTATGACGATCGTCATAAAGGTTTCCGGGGTATGCTGCAACGGCCTGGATCTATAAACCCGCCAACCACCAAGGCAGATTCATAATTTATTTGTGTGGTTTTGACGAGCAAGTCATAATTGACCAGAACAAGCCTAATATTTATGGAGATAGAATTGACAAGACCATTATTACTGGTAGAAAGAATGTAAGTAATATAATGGAGGTAATATATATAATGACAAGACCATTCTTAAATAAGTGGAAAACCCTCATTTTAGTAAAAGATTTACGGTTTAAGATACAAGCCATGCATGTTTTGTGACAAATGAATGATAGATACATGTAAAAGAGATGAATGGCTGGCCCTTAACATCGACAGAAAAATTCTCACCACCATTCTTTCTTCTTCTTTTTTTTTTCACTTTTATCTTGTACTGTTGCTTCTTGTTTACCAAAAAAAAAAAAATGGAAATTGGACATGATCTTCCATTAGTTGCAAAATGAGATTTAGTAACCTTCACCAATTAGCGTATTAGTGTTTTGGCCATTGGGTTAAATTTCAACTGCATATACATTTTTTCATGCAAAACTATTTTTCCATGAAAAATATTGGTGGTTCCATTGAAAATTATTAGCTTTTTTCCTAAAAAGTATTAGTAGACCCCTGAAAAAAAGTATTTAGTAGTCTTAAAAAATGTATTAGTTTTTGTCCCTCTAAAGTATTAGCAGTCTCCTTAAAAACATACACAGATCCATGAATTCCAATATGGGGGCACGTGCCCCCATAAGATTTCATTTACTATTTACTATTAATATTTATTTTTAATTAATTTACAAATAATAAAGTGTTGTCCCATTACTTATTTTTTATGTAGTTTATAATTTTATGTAGTGAAAATTATAAAATTTTAAGACTTATCTAATTATAAAAATACTTAGTAATTTTTAAAATTAAATATATCCATTGACATTTATTTCTCCTTTACAAATTATAACTTTAAGAATGAGTATTTGTTATATAAATACAAACCTCAATGAGGTGCTTGTAATACTTTAAATGATATTTTTAATTTTAAAAGATATATAATTGAGTTTTTTATATTTAGAAAAAAATCTCATTGACATTTTTTTATTTATCCCTTGTATTTATTTTGTGTCCCCGTTGTGAAAAATTCTTGGATCCGTCTCTGCTTAAAAATATAGGATTTTCCTCTAAAAACTATTAGTATCTAGAGTCTTCCCGGAAACGTATTTAGTAATTCCACTAAAAGTATTAGTTTTTCCGTTGAAAATTATTAATTAATTAGTAGTCACTAAAATTATTAGTAGTCCCCTGAAATACTTCAAAGTAGATTAAGTCAAATCCACAAATACTTAGATGGCGATAACTGTCAATGCCAGAACCACCCCATGCACGCAAGCCCAGTCCTGAATTTTTTACAGCCTTAGGCAACACATATATTTGGCGCCTTGGACAATAGTAGCCCGACACAATGATTTTTTTAATATACTACTAATTATTAATTAATTTTTGAAAAAATCATAAATATAAGCCAACAATGTCACATTCATAAAAAATGACAAGACCAACAAAGAAGTATAAGTCGACTAGGCCACTATTATATAAGCCAACAAAGAAAAATTTATATAAGTAAACAAAAGGCAACTAAATATCAATATATTTTACATGCTTGACTTTTAATTGGTGTGGTTTTCCTTTCATTGTTATTTCCTTTTTTGACTGTAGACTCTTTCATCATACCTTAACTAATAAGAAGAGGTCTTATGTGAGATCCTCTCATGGATCTAAGTTTATGAGACGGATCCTAAACACATACGAAAATATGGATTATTTTTATGGGTATGGGTATGAGTCGAACTTTTATTTAAATATAAGATCCGTCTCATGAATTATAATCTTGAGACCGTCTAACACAAGCTTTTGTGAACTAATATAATTCAAGGGGGAAATTGGACATTATCTTCCATTAGTTGCAAAATGAGATTTAGTAACCTTAACCAATTAGCGGCTTAATTTTTTGGCCATTGGGTTAAACTTCAACAGCATATACATTTTTTCATGCAGAATTAATATTAGTTTTTCCCTTGAAAAATATTGGTGGTTTCACTGAAAATTATTAGCTTTTCTCCTAAAAAGTATTAGCAGTCCCCTTGAAAAAAAGTATTTAGTAGTCTTCAAAAAAGTATTAGTTTTTTCCTTCTTGAAGATTGAGTCTCTTAAAAATTTAAGTTTTTCTTCCGAAAAGTATTAGTAGCTAGAATCTTCCTAAAACGTTTTTCCACCAAAAAATATTATTCCGTTGAAAATTATTAACTAGTAGTCATTAAAATTATCGGTACTCTCTCGAAATACTTCAAAGTAGATTAAGTCAAATCCACAATCACTTAGATGGCGATATCAATAACTAGCAATGCCAGAATCACCCCACGCATGTTTCTACAGCCTTAGGCAATAAATTATATTTGGCGCCTTGGACAATAATGGCCTAGCACAACGATTTTTTTTTGAATACACTACTTATTATTAATTGATTTTGAAAAAATCACAAATATAAGCCGACAAGACCAACAAAGAAGTTCATATAAGTCGACTAGGCCACTACTATATAAGCCAACAAAGAAAAATTTATATAAGCCAACAAAGGCAACAAAATATCAATATATATTACATGCTTGACTTTTAATTGGTGTGTTTTCCTTTCATTGTTATTTCTTTTTTGACCTCTAGACTCTTTCATCATACCTTCACTAATAATCACAAATTTCAATTCATTAATCTCATAATTAAATATGATTACAAATTGCAAAATTATATTTTATTTTATAATTATTTAATATAATTACAAAATACAAATTTATATAGTTACCAAAAATTCTAAAAATTTTATGGTATACAAATGATGTAGAATGATATTAGTAATAAGAATATATAAAAATATAACATGTTTCAACAAACACAAATAAATCATGATTTACAAATGATAAACAGTGTCAGTTTTGAAAATTTATAATAAATTAAACACATCAGGATACCACTACTACAAAATAGCCTTTTTACATCGGTTCTGGGGCACATTTTACATCGGTTTTCAAACCGATGTAGAATCCAGCGTAGTGGAATAGGGGACCTTTTTACATCGGTTAAGAAACCGATGTAGAACGATCTTTTCTACATCGGTTACAATACAACCGATGTAATAAATGGACCGTTTACATCGGTTGTCTTTGTAAAAAATAGACCATTTACACCATTCCTACATCGGTTGTTCGAACAACCGATGTAGAAAGATGAGATTCTACATCGTTTCTATAATAACCGATGTAAAACTTATTTTCTTTTTTTCACATTTTTACAAAACAATACGCCCTACCAGCACCTATATATAATTATTAAAACAATACGCCGTCCAAACCCAACAACAATACAACAATAATAAACCAAAACACCATATACCAACAATACGAAAACAATTAAACAAAAACACCATATACTAACAATACAACACATTGCAATATTAAGTCAATCATTTAACAACAAAATGGATTATCTCAATACAATATATAAAATCCTTTCAATACAATACACAAGGTGATCAATACAAGATTACTTGGTTGCTTCATAATACCATATGCCAACTTGGTAGTTTGGATTCTTCTTTATAAATCAACCTACAAGAAAATCCAAAAGATATCAAACATTATAAGAACAATCAACTAATATAAGAATTATAATTAATACAAGTCAATATATGCCCCCAGTACTATAGGCATGAATACTAATTGAACAACTAAACGACCCAAAAGTAATAAAGATACTTAAATGTATTTACTTTATCCTTTATCTTAAGTAAATTATTAACTGATCACTTATTTAGATACATTAATTATTATAAATAATATTTATTTATTGTTACTAGAGTTATTTTATAAATTTAAACTCCACTAAGTAGAATACTATTTCAAAAATCAAGGGCAATATAGACTTTTACAAAAATAAAAGTAATCTTACAACTTATCTACCAAACAGGCTTTTTTAATTTATTCCAGTTTTAGCAGCACTTTGCAAACACTACCAACTACTGATTTTCTACTGCTTTTCACTTTTAAAACAATAAAACACACTCTAAAAGAATAAATTTTTGCCCCCAAGTAAACAACCTCCGAAAAAAGATAATCCATGTCAAAAGTGTGATGTTGCTAAATGGAGTGGTGGTGTCGTTGCAGACGAAGCCGAGAGTGGTGGTGTCGTTATGGTCGCAAGCTCGTGGTGCCGTTGAAATCGTGATTGAGAGAAGGCGAGAGGCGAGAGAGAGAGGGAATAGCCCAGGGGAGATGAAAAGATAAATGAAACTCTACATCGTTTTGTTACCCAACGACTGTAAAATAACAAAATACCTACATCGTTTCAAATCGTAACAGATGTAAAAAATTTATAATTAATTGTTCTACATCGGTTCCTTTAAGGAACCGATGTAAATATCTTATTTATTTACAATTATGCCACTTGATTTTTTGTTACATCGGTTCGTTTAATAACCGATGTAAACCCCCGATGTAAAAGCCTTTTTGTGTAGTAGTGGTAGTATCAAATGGGAGATTCAATTATACTCTAGGAAAAGAGGGAGGGAGAGAGGGAATCTTGTCAGATTCTTAGAGGAGTTGATCTCATGTCAGGCGGTCTAAGATATTTAAATTCGTTAGAACGATCCCCAACATTTGATCCAGATCTAAAAGAAAAATCTCTTCTCTCTTAGATATCGAGTAATCATAACTGGATATCGAGTTATTAGACATCCAGTTACATTTAACTCGACAAATGACTGAAAATAAGATCTTAAGCAAAACTTGACAAAACAACTCGATGAAAACAAACATTACTCGATATCGAGTTACAAAACTCAATATCGAGCTACAGTAACTCGATATCGAGTTATGCAATGAAAATTCTTGTCACCTTCCTCATTCACCCCAACCGCGATTAATGGTGCAACAAGGGTTTCATTCAAAACCTAAATGGTCTAAACCGTAAAAATTCTTCAAATCTAACAACAAATTAACGGCCGTAGGTTCCATTTTGGCAAGTCGCCGGAATAAGATTTTTTGCCCAAGTTTTAAATGTTGAGTTATGAAGTTGGTGAATGTGAGTGTGTGACTCGAAAAGGGGTCTACTATGTTAAGGGGCATTTGAAAATTTCACTTGTCAAAATGGCCAAAAAAACAGATATTTGAAAAAAATGGCTAAAACATATTTTGGTCTGATGGAAAATGCCAAAAAACCGACCCACTCATATAAGTAAGTTGCAATGGCATCTACTAATCCATGCCATGCCAACAAATACTCATACATTCCATGACCGAAGAGTTAGCTTTGAAGATATAAAAGAAACAAGAAACCATGAATTGCAAACACAAGAAAACAACCAAAAGCAGACACTCCTAGTTCCGAAGAGGATAATAATAATAATAATAATAATAATAATAATAATAATAATAATAATAATAATAATAATAATAATAATAATAATAATAATAATAATAAGGATGAAGGTATAAAGAGTGTAATCTATTGCTAAGCTATCTAAATATACATACACCATCCTTTCGAATCCACTCACTTGGGAAACGAGCAGCTGGCGGCTTTACCGTGCATGCATGGTCGGTCTTGCTATGAGGCGGCTTAGATAATTGCCTCAGGTGCTTGGGCGAAATTTAGCCAGCCCATTCCAGGACCATTACCAAAAAAATTATAATTCTCTCACTTATCTAGTTTCTTCATTCTCTCTTCACAAAAATATCAAACTACAAAATTACATATGAATTATAAATGATATCCATTATAGTTATTCCACAATTATTTTAGCAAATCTTTTTTTTCCTCCAAAAAGTTTTTTCTTTATATAGAGTGAGCAACTTTAACCATTTTTCAGTGATCAAATCTTAATGGATATATTTTTACTTGGAAGCCAACATCTTATATATGGTTTTCATTGCCACTTGAATAAATACCATTTCATTTTGAAGCTACAATTGGGATGACTTTCATTTTTTGATTTTGTCACTTAATATCTTATTGTTGCTAAATTAGAATGATATCAATGCATTTTTTTATTTTTTGTTGTTATATATATGATATTGGGTCATTGCATGCCTAATGTAATTTTAATACATCAACAACTCCTAGTTAATATACAGTAAGATTATACAAATTATGCACCATCTCCAACATAAAATTTCTAGCGGAAAGAGTTAAAAACATCGTTGTCGAGATCGCCAACGCTTCAATCTTTTGCAATATTATAAACCATTGTTATTATTATTTATTGAGCGAATTTTATAATCACTTGTTACCACAATTTGAGTTCTGGATGTTTTTCAACAAAATGTAGGGTTGCCAATTGTTTTGTCTGTCAATATTTCTGAATCTATGTTTTTTTGTCTTTTTTTTTTCATCTACAGAAATCTGTTGTTGAGATGCTTATTTTTCGGTAGAGATATTAAATGGGCTTGCCCTAGCGGGCTTCGGGCTAAACGGTCTTCGGCTAAATAGCTTGGTATTAAACGGGCCGACAATATTGAAACCTAACCCAAACTCTAGCATGTTTCGAGCTAAACGGATCACTATAGGGCTATAAAACAAAAAATTAAAAATTATATATTTAAATATGAAATTTTAAACTCTTACATATACAACATTTAAGTTTAACGGTTTAAGTTAAAGTATTCATCATAGAAAACAAAGTCATATATGGTTTCTAATTGCATTGTATTAACAAAATTATAAAATTGAATATTTTATGATCTAAGTTCTTAAAAATAAAACTACAATAATAAAAGATAGCATTCCATATAAAATGAGAAAAAATAATATTTTTTTTCTGAAATTACTCATATGGCTATAAGTCAAAATTTTCAAAATTTTATATTAAAATTTAAAATTTTAAAACTCTAGCATATATAACATTTAAGTTCAATATTTAAAGTTAATCTATTCATTATTAAAAAAAAGGTCAGACATAGTTTATATAATTACATTGCATTAACAAAATTACAAAACTAGATTTAGCATATTATTTAGAAATAGAATTTATATCCTAAATAATATAATCAAACTTCGTGGTATTTTCTAATTTATAATAAAAATCGCAAAGTAAATTAAGTAATACATAAAACAGAAAAAAAATTGGTCGATAAACAAAATGAGTTGTTGAAGAAAATGCTCAATCTGCATCATTCCTTAATGTTGAGAAAATCATGCAGAAAATAAAAACAAACCACGAATTATTGAAGAATACGATCCTAAATATTATTGAAGAAACAATCCCAAAAAAATTTGTAATTTTTTTATATTTAATTTTGGATCATTGTGGAATTAATATAAAGTTGTTGCTTAATTAGAAAGATATATACTATTGTATTTTTTATTTATTGTTGTTGCATACGGTACTGGATCATTTCATGACTAATGTAATTTTAATACAACAACACTGTGTTGAGTTGAAAACACCATTGTCGAAGTTTCCAACACTGCCATTTTCAATGGCGGATGAAATTGAGTAATAATCCCCAAACAAATTGTAAAATTATGATAAAAATTGTTCATAAATCATGCAAGTAGGAATGTATAAATTTATACCTAAAATTATGGGCTTGCAATTAAAATTTGTCATTCATTAAAAATCCGGTAATATTATTGAAATTACCGAATTGTCCGTACTAAGAAATAGTTTTTCTAAAATAGGGGGAGAATCTAAACCATCCAAAATTAAATAATTAATGACCAATATATGTCCCTATGGTTTTACCCAACAAATCGGTTTCATTTGAATCTATTCCTATCTATATAAAATGATGACCATGAAAAAAAGATGACCATGAAAAAGACATACGGAAAATAAAAACATATATTGTCAATTATTCTCTCGCTTCATGAACATGCAAATCACTCTTTAATTTGCACGTAATTCAAACAAGAAAATATTGCATATTAATTAATATTAATTCACTTTTGTGGCTTCTTCTCAAATATCGCTAGGAGGATGTCGGCCAACTATTTGGTCTGGTCATATATATAGAATTGAGTATGCTCTCCGGCAACGAAATTTGGCTCTGCTCCAATTGGTCTATGCAATGAAAATAGGTGGTGGAAACATAATATTTCACAGCGGCGGGGGTGGTGGTTGCGTTTGTGCAAAACGGGCTCACAGCGGCGGGTTTTCTTGCAGTGGCAGTGGCAGTAGATCGAGAATGTGGCCAATATTGATAAAAAAAAGAAAACCAGTGGTTGCCTTGGAGACCGCCATTTTCTTTTCTTTCTTATGATTTAGCTAGCTAGGTGATCATGTGTTATTATGTTTTTTATTGTGGGCTTAAATATTTCTTATTTCTTTGGTTTTTGGTCCAAAATCACTTGAAAGTTAAGACCCTTGGAAGCCGTTGACACATTTGGGGAAAATGCAAAGATAGTCCCGTAACATTACCTAATTGGCAATTTTGGTCCTCTTTGATATGAATTTTTGCAAATTTAGTCCTATAACTTTAAAATTATCGCAATTTTGGTCCTCAATTGACCGGAGCTACAAATTCCGGCCGCAAAAGGTCATTAATTAACACGTGGCTCATTATGAGGTTGACTTGGACCCGTTATGAGCAGAATTGACATTTTTAAAAATAATTTAAATTCCAAATATAAATTCAAAACTCTTTTTAAATTTTTTAAAAGTGTTTAAAAATTCTGTAAATTTTATAAAAATATTCAGATTTTAATATCCCGATTTTGGAATAATTTTAAGAATTTTAAACAAATATTGGATTTTATAAAAAGAAATTTCAATATTTTCTTTAATTTTTAGTTTTTAAAAATAATTTTAGTTTTGTAAAAAGATTCTATGTTTTTACCCTTTCTAGATTTTATTAAAAAAAAATCAGATTTTTTGGTAAAATATTTCAAAAGTCTTCAATAGTTTTCAGCTTTAATCCATTTTTCAGATTTTTAGACAAATTTTCATACTTTAAACAATTTTCCAGAATTTATATTTTATATTGAATTTATTTTTAATATTTGAAGTAATTGGCAGATTTTTAACACAACTTTTAATTTTTAAAACAAAATTTTAGATTTTAAAACATCATTTTGTTTTAAAAACAACTTTTGAGAACAATTTTGTGTTTTTTATTTTAATTTTAAAATATTTTAAATAAATTTTAAATGTTTAAAAAAGTGTATTTAATTTTTTAACATATTTCATTGTAATTTAATTTTTTAACTATTTTTGATTTTTAAACAAATTATATAGTTTTTATATTTAAATTTTTAGATTTTAAAATAAATTTAATCACATCAATAAATTTCAAATTGAACAAAATAAAAACTATTTTTTTAAAGAGTTAAAATATGTTATAGGACCAATTTCGCCAATTTGGTCTATTGTTTTTTGTTTTTTCTTTTTTTTAAAGAATTAAAATAAGTTACAGGACGTTGGAGCACCCGCGCACGGCCCGTGCGTCTGGTCGTGTGCCATGCCGAACGTTGGAGCACCGCGCAAGACGGCGGGGCGCCACGACTTCGCGCCTGGTCGTGCTCCTTGCGCAGTAGTGCGTGCATTGATGAAAAAGTACCTTTTCGAGCCTACAAACGCGATTTTCCGTACGGGCACTTCATTGCCTATATTATTGAAGCCCCTGCAGATGAATTGACATACGAAAAACTCAGATAATAACCTGTCATTTGCATCATACGAGCATATTGATATCCTACCTTCTAAAGCTTGAAAGTTGTCAAACATTACATTGTTACATTGTTGTTCGGTTTTGTTGTCGCTAACTACTTAGGGATTGTAAAGTCGTTGTATCTTAGAGGCGAGCGCCGGAACCGTAAGCACTAATATACGGGGCGTTTTCGTCTTGCGGAAACTGATTCGAAATCAGGCCTCGGTTTAAACCATACAGTATATCCAGCTATTTTCTTCACATACAGAAACCTTCCACCATAAATTTACCCAACAGGATTAATCTCGCGCAATGCCAAAATTTTACCCATATGATTTTAATTAATACAAAGTATATATACGATACACGCACAAACCAATGGTTTTTTTTTGATCGTTTGCAACAATATCATTGATTCATTGGTTCATTTATTATTGTTATAGGTGTTTAGATGGTTTTATTTTCAATATTGCTTTCTTGCTGGACATTTGTGCTCAGGATGTGAAGTTATTGTTTTGTGATCTTGTTGACAATTCCTCTTTCTTTGAATTTATAATATGTGTACTATGAAATTAATAACAATCAAATAATTAATAGACACATAGCTTATGGACAATGATGAGCAGTGACGAAGCCAGGAATTTCGGGTAGGTGGTCCCAACTAATATTAATATGAAAAAGAGTCTGTTGGATTTTCACCACTTCTCCATAACAAAAATAGTTTTTACCATATTTTTTAGCCATTTTTGAGTTCAAATTTCCACTTTGTCTTTTTTCCAATACTAGGGACCGGTACATTTCCCGGTATCGAAATGTACCACATCATTTTTTTTAAAATATAATCAAGTACATCATTAGTGAACACAAGATCAAGGGTATAACCTTGCCAAAATGGCTAAAAATATGACTATTTTTTTTTACAAAATATAAGTGGACAATTTGTCCATTGCCACATAAAAATTAAAACAGTACATCAAATTTTAAATAAGTAAAAGTTTTGATTAAGTCATTGTATTAATTTAATCAAGTCTTCATATTCATAAATAACAAAATACAATTACATCAATATACCAAAAAGGACAAATAGAGACACAAGAGTTTAAAAAAAAATTCAAGTTAAAGTTTATGGCAGAGTTTAAAATATGGACAACATTTTAAGAAAACGGAAAAAATGACCAAGACTAATATTTTTCAAGATTCACAAATCTAAATAGGAAAGATGAATGCAATATAATTGAAGTCTTCTTTTTCCCGTTTTTCTATTTTTTAATTTATTTTAAGATTAAAAAATGAAATGACCAAAATATACTCCTACTTTTTTTCAAAATCTGAGGATGCCCAGTGCCCCCTACATGGCTTCGTCACTGGTGTTGTGTATCTACCCAATTTTTTTTTTGAGGAAATATCTACCCAAATAATTAAATATTGAATTATAAACTAAAATTTAAAATGTAAAATAGAATAATTAAAATCAATCTGGTCTGCCAATAGGTGCGAACCCAAGGAGGAGGAGCACGTGGCAGTCTGTTATCGATAAAATTAACCGTCGTCTTGGTCGTTGGGAAAATAAACATTTATTTTTCGAGGGAAGGATCATGCTAATAAAAGTTGTTTTATCTTCATTACCGCTCTATTACCTATCTTTTATGAGGGCACCACGAAACATTCTCAAAGAAATCGAACGAATTCAGAGGAAATTTCTTTGGATTGGGGGTACGGAAAGGGGTACAAAATTAATTGGGTAAGTTGGGATAAAGTTTGTATGCCTAAGAAGGAAGGTGGTTTGGGGGTGAGGAAATGCATAACTTCAATAAAGCACTTCTAGCAAGATGGGGTTGGAGGCTTGTTAGATATAATGATCAATTATGGGTCAGAGTCATTCAATCAAAATATGGAGCTAGTGATAATGACAGAAGGGAATTTCAGAATTTTAAAAATGATGGAGAGAGCTCCTGGTGGTGGAAAGATCTTAATAAATGGATTCTCATTAAAGATTGGTTCTTAAATTTAAGAATGAAAGTGGGGAATGGGAATAAATGTAGATTTTGGGAAGATTGGTGGGTGGGTGAAGAAGTATTAGCTAAGTGTTTTCCTAGTTTACACATATTGTTAGCCATTGACAAAGGTGTGAAGGTGAATGAGATGGGGCACAGGGTAGAGGGTAAATGGGAATGGGACTGGAAATGAAGGAGAAAATTATTTGCTTGGGAAGAGAATTTGTTGAAAGATCTTTTTTTTTGCATGTTCTCTTTAGATCAAGGAAAAGATGATCAATGGACATGGAACGCTGAACCTGGGGGCCTATTTTCTACAAAATCAACGTTCAATTATTTAAGAAATCTCGAAGCACCAAATGAGCAGAGGAGAAAAGTTCTCATAATTGCATGGGGGGAGCCAACACTGTACAAAGTAGCTGCCTTTGCTTGGAAGCTCTTACAACAAAAAGTCCCGGTTAAAAAGTTTCTTCAGAAAAGAAGAATCTTACCAAGTAGCGATCATGCGCTTTATGTTTTTTGCGAGAAATCACAGAAAAGTTTAGATCACTTATTTTTCACATATCCTGTTTCACATCATATTTGGACCAACTGTTATAATTGGTTCGTGCTTACTTATGTGTTCCTCAACAACTCCATTCAACATCTTCTTCTTCATATGGGAATGGTAAAGGACAAGAGAAAAAGAAATGTTTGGAAGGTAGTTTGGATGTGCGTTATTTGGAATATATGGATTCATAGAAATGGGGCCACATTCAGAATGACACCAGTTATGCATGATAGAATCATCGCAAAAATTAAGATTAATCTCTGGTATTGGATTAGAGCATACCGACTTAAGATGAAGGAAATGTGTATTGATTTATGGTTGGAGCGTTCAGTTAGAATTTTCTTGCGAGGAATCTTTTGATTTTGAAAAGCTTGGGTGAAATGTGAGCAAATTAGTTTCGAGTTTATGATTTGTAAATGATCTGAAGATGTAATATGGGTTGAGCACCCCTTGTGCTCATGTTTTTTGAAATCTTTCCTTATAAAAAAATTAAAATCAATCTACCAGAAAAAAGGTTATTACTATCTTTAATTATAAAACTCACAATTTATGCTTGAAAATCAATTTGCTAATATCATACACTTGGGGCTAATTTAACTAATTAGAGCCATTTCCAAAACAAATTAAACAAATAACACCAAAAAAAAGAGGCAAAAATAGTCTTCCCGCTTCTGTTATCAGGAAAGCTGCAGAATGGCGCAGAAAACAAGGGCAAAAACTCTATTTTTTGACCGATTTTATTAATCAAAAAAGGGCATTGACAACACTGTTTTCTACTTTAATTCAAACTCGTGCAATGAAAACAGAGTTGTCATCTCTGTTTTCACATATAACAAATTCACCCCATCCGTCTTCCTCTCCACACTCCATCCTCACACTTCTCTCCAGAAAATAAGGTAAGCTCTCTTTCTTTTCATTTTTTTTTTAATTTATTTATATTATTTCTTTAAGTTGTTATTTTGTATATTGTATATGTGTGTCTTTTGTTATATTTTCGGCAGAAAAGGGTAGTCGCCAGAAGTGGGCGGTCGCGGGGAAAATTTTTGGGGGCCGCCGAAAGTGGGCGGCCAGAAAAATAGGGGGACCACTGGAAGTGGGCGGCCGAATTTTTTTTCCTGTATATAGTTTTTTTTTAAGAAATTAATTATACTAGTTTTATTTGCAAATTTTATAATTGCAGACGGTCTATATTAGCAGACAAACTATATTTTTCCGGTAAATTTTTATATTATGTCTCTTTTTAAAAAACAAATTTAAATTCATTAATTACAAATTAATTGTTTGGTTAATTTTAATAGTTGAAAATTTAGTATTCATATTAATTTATACCATTATTTTATTGTATTCCACAACGTTGTTTTGTAGGACAAATTACACAATATGGGTTCACACTATCTTATGACCGTAGTCCAATTATAATATATAGACTGTCTCGGATGACAAAATTGATTAAATTAATTACAAAACTATACTGGTCGTTAAATATTGATAGTAGTTAGTTTTAGTGGAAGGTGTTTGTTAAGTATAGCTCCCAAAATCATTCACGGTTAATGCCAATAACTAGTGACGATAATTTATGATTTTCTTGGATCCGATTTCAGAAATTTCATTTGTCGATGTATGTTCGCCTTATTTTTAGCTTCACCACAAGTGTACGGTGCATTTTATAGAATAGGGTTAGCAAGGTCGAATCCACAGGGACTAATAAATTAATGTACTAAGTACTGGATTGTAATAGCCTTATTTTATCTTGACAATCGAAAGTGAGTGAGTTGGTTTTATAAACTAAAGCTGAAATCTATCCTAAAATAACAAAGTAAAGAATGATTGAAAGATCAAGATGATGAATGGATTCCTGGGTTATGGTTTCAGTTAATATCCCCTTTTATTATCAGATTAATCAAACCAAAGTTAAACGTATTCTTCCCTATAGACCGATGATAAAAGTAATTTACCCTCTCTCTCGAGATGCATGTAAAAGCGTTGATTGGAATATCTTTGCTAGCATCTCTACTCAACATGAGATATCCAACTCCCAAAAGCTCAAAAGATTATAAAGCCTCACGAATATTCACAGACTTCTCAATCATGCAAGATATTCATGTCAAGTACTCATAGATCTAGTATTGAAACTCATCGGTTAGAATTATGAATCAATACATCAAACAAGTTAAACCAAACGCGTTTTGATAAAACAAGAATTAAAGCAAAGTACTTGAATAGGGTTGGAAAACATTAACTTCAGTTGTAATTAATCATCAAATAAAAGTATCCATTAACTTACTCCCAAACCTGGGAATCACCTAGTGTTTAGCCAGACATAGAAAAGAAATAATTCATAGCCAAATTATTCATGTTCATGTCTAACTAATTGAAAATAACGATACTATGGAATGAGTGAACTCGGAGATGATGACGATTTCTCGATCTATCTTCAATCCTCGAAGGTGTGGTTGTGGTCTTGATCGATCTCTCCAATTCTCCAATGAAAGATTGCTCTTTTCTCTGCTTTCTAGGGCAAAAATCAGCGTATCCTTGTTTGTGGTCGCCCCGTCTCTATTTGTACTTCGTTTGGTTCGAAACCTAGTTCAAAACTAGTCAGACTCTATTTTTCCCGCAAAGGCGCACGGGCCGTGCGCTAGAGCATGCCCAACCTGTGTTGGGTTCCGCACAAAACTACAAATTGCTAAAGGGAGCACGGGTCGTGCGCTAGAGCATGACCAGCCCGTGCTTGTAGCCGAACTTTGAGAACTCAGTGTTAGGTTGAGCACGAGCTGTGCTAGGGTCGCATGCCCTGCCCGTGCTCACCTGCTGCAACTAGTACTCGGCCGTTTTCTTCCATTTTTCGCTCGGTTTGTCGGACTTCTTCTCGATTCAACTCCAAACTTCGCACATTATATCAATCATTGGCGGTTCTTTATCGCAATGCCCCGAATTGTTGACAAAATGCTACAATTATCAATAAATTCCTACAAAACGAGTAAAGCGTAATCATTTTCCACAAAACAGGAATAAAGCCCTATTTACACATGTAATGCATGCATAGCAACACATTCTAGCCAAAATTAAGCCCAAAATACATACAAAATACATGCCTATCAAACCCCCAAACTTAAACTATTGGCAGTCCCGGTCAACACTTTATAAACAATACAACACAAATGGGATGAAGAAGAGCATCTCAAGAACACCACATCACAATTCATGTCGTTTATCCATACACATCAAGCACAAACCAACCAAGCTTCAAACATTTAACACGGAGCACAAGTCTACCAAAATCATGGCAAACACTTCAAATCACGCCTCTCATGGATAAAGTGTATACTCTACTCACTAGGATAATAAGGGACGTGTATTCGCTCAAGTCATATCAATGTTGAAGAATTACCATATGCTTGCAACTTGTCTCACATCTCCGCCACTTGATTGTATGTAATTCACAAATCAGAAAGGACTTTGCTTATGGTTGAAATGAAGGCTCTTTGGTTAGGGTAGGAAAATATGAGTAAAGTGACTCAAACTCAAGCGTATAGATTGGTAAGCGCATTGTTTCTCTCAAACACTTATTCTTATTCAAATCAACTATGCACCCACAATCACCTTTTCATATCACATATATATTTCTCCCTTCTTTTTCATACCATTCATTCTTCTTCGCCTTACATCACAATTTCCAGCCTATATATTACTTATGGCCCACTCATCTCGTTTGTGAGTATCCTTCATTTCCTCCCAATTACCCAACATATACACCATTTTCTAATTTCTCGATGCCCTTTCATTCAATCCTTTATTCTATCCCTTTACTCAATGCTATACGCTGAAGTTTAGGGTAACATATATATCAAGTTAAGTTTTAAGGCTTGAAATGTGGCTATCAAAAATCAGGCAATAGGCTCAAATTAGCTAACTAGGGAAATCAAATATCATAAGGTAGGCAAAAAGGCTTGAAAGGCTTAACAAAGATGGCCTAAAATCATTTTCATAAACTGCATACAACATGTCACTTTGACGGAGATACCAGAGCAAGTTCTAGAATTCAAAATCAACATGAATGACATACTCAATCATCAAACAAGACTGCATGATTTGAAAGCAGTAAAGGCTCAAAAAGCTCACAGGCTTATAGGTGCATAATTCAAAGTATATCAACCATGATTCCAATATTCACATGCTCCATATTAATTATTCTCAACCCGGTCAACTCACGCTCAACACCTAATTCAAAATAACATAAATTGATCCACAAATGCTCCCAAGATCAAAATCACAATCAAAATCACAGCAAGCACACAATAGCGGTCAACTCACTCCCTAACAACTAAGAAAGCAATAAACGTGCTAAAGCAATAAACATGCTAAAAACAAAAAATTCAACATCTAATGCAATGCAACCTATATGTACTAAATGCAACTACATGAATGCAACAACGCCACACCCTTCAATAAAATTACTACCTCTCCCCCCAAACTTGAATGAAATTATAGCGCATAGAAGAGAAGGTATAATTTCAAAGAAAAGTGTGGAAAGGACTTGGATCACTGTGGGGGTGGCGGCGGAAAGTGGCCCTAGGAGATATGCCACATTAGAATCTAATGCATCGTCTGCAACATCTCCAACTCCCACTGCTCCTGGGCCTGGTACCTCAGCTCCTGGGCTTGGTACCTCTGCTCTTACTCTGTTCGGAAAGCACGAAACGCCTCCTGGTGATGCAGGAAATCATCTCGGTACTGCCGGAATTCATCCTAGTGATGCTGAAAGTTGTCCCTATGCTGTTGCATGCTCTCTTCAAGAGCATAGAGTCTATCATGATCATACTGTCCCCCACGCTCCTCACCTTGGTGTGAGCTCTCTGGAATGTCGGCCCACTCATGTGGGAAGCCCTGCTCGAAACCCCTCTCTTGCCGATCGTACTCCCTTGCCTCCATCACCAAATCCTCTTCATCGGGTAACCCCGCTACCCTCCACCTTTTTCTTGCAACAGTCGGGCCGTCCATGACCCTGATATGTGCCTCGAGTTCCGAGCGATTCTTTGATTGTCCACCACAACAGTGAGCTGCGGGTTAGGGAGGAGGAAAACAGACCCGACTTTTTGTTGAAAACAGAGGATGTTCTCCTCGTTAGTTATGATCTTCATGGTGCGAAGGGCGTTTATGTTGATGCTTCGACTACCCTCTATCGGCTCCATTCAGTGCATATCAACCCCAAAATGTTGAGCAATGGGGTTATCATTCCCCCAATTAATATTTTCCATGCGTCCGACTGAGAAATGTAAACGGCATGTTCCACAAAGTAAGCCGCCATATTATAAGGGGTGCGGGTGAGCATACACCAAAGTAGGTATAGCTCTCGAGCTTGCATACCCCCATTGTTGTGCCGAGCATACATTGAGTGGGCCGTTACTTTTTGGACGTAGCGAAATACAGGGTTTTGGATTGACAAGGCCTTGGATGTGCGTGCCGCATATTGCATCAAGCCGGTTTTAGGGGTTTCAGTCAACAATCGCCAGAAATCATACTGGCTATAATTTGCAGCGGTCCAGAATGGGGCGTCTGACGGTACCCCAAAAATCTGGTTAAGTTGGGCGATAGTGACGTGCCTCCATTCGTTACCCAATCTAAATCGGGTTTTCTGAGGCTCATTTCTTACTCGCGTCTCCGTAACATCCACGATGCTCAGGAACTCAAGTGCGAGTGTCTTAAATATTGGCCACCGCCATTGCATGAAGGCGGTCCATCCCACTCGTTCAAATATGTGCTAAACCTCCTCATGTATCCCGAGAGCTCGGGTACAATCATCGTCGGCATAACATGTGGGTATGAAAGGACGAGTGATCAGTCGGTTCCACCTATCCAGTTCATCGTTCTCTGTCAAAGTGAGCTTGTAAGCCTCGGGGCTGTTTGGGTGTGGTAGTGCACGTGCGGCGGCGGCCCCCCATCCTCGTCTACCTCGGTTTGGTCGGTTCCGTGGTTCATCCATTTGTTCGAATGAGTACCTTGCAAAACAATTGTGAGAATCCGTACGTGCCAAGTAAAAAAATGATGAATTACATACAACAATCCACATAAGGCATAGTGTCTCATCTCGACAATTTAATCCACAATTAAGCTTCCAAGCCCCAATAACAATGTAATTGTAGAGAATCCTAGTTACTAACACCCTAAACAATCGAGCTCATGTATAATTCATCAAACAAGCAACTACAAACATCCTAATTCAATAACCCACAAGGTGTTCGATAAAATGCCCAATAGAAGAATTCAATCATAATCATGGGAAAATCATCAAACATGCACCATATAGTAACTCTGGTCCATAATCCTCAAGAAATTCAAAATAAAAAGTGCAATTCATACCTTAAATCCCGAAAATTCGAAAAGAGTTGAAAGTTGAAACCCTAGGTGCTCTTCTACTCAAATCCTCACTTCAAAGCTTGTTTAAGAGTATAATTTGTGTGGGAGTAGTGTGGGAAGTGATTATGCAAGTGAAAACCAAGGGAAATTTTCAAGAATTTGAGAGAGGTGCATCTATGTGTATTTCGCGCGAGAGAGAGAGGGGGTTTTGTGAGAGAAATAGGCCCCCTGCGCATTCTTATGTCTGTCTCAGCAGACGGGACGGTTGAACCTCGACTCTAAAATCCTGGGCACCGCACGGGCCATGCGGGGTGCCACAAATTCATTCAATATATCTGGTACCCCAGCGACGGGCGTGCTGCGCACGCGACGCTTCTTCCCGCGGCCGGGTACCGTACCGCACGTAAGCTCGTATTTTTCATTTTTTTTTATTTTTTTTAAGGAAAACAAGAAAATCCTAACCTATGAAAGCAAATAAATCCTAACTTAGAAAAGGAAAAACAAACCAAGAAAACATGGGAAGAAATAAAACAGCAAATCGTTGGGTTGCCTCCAAACAAACGTTAAATTTAACGTCTATAGCTTGACGCCTGTTTACTCGATCACGGCTCTAGAAAAGTGAGGCGTGTCACCTCTTCATTTTGATCTCTATTAAGGCAATGCTTGATCCTCTGGCCATTACCATGAATGTCTCCCCATCTCGGCTCAACAATTCCACTATTCCCGGAGGATTTAATACCTTTTTTTATCACAAACGGCCCCGACCATCTAGACTTAAGTTTACCCGGAAAGAGTTTAAGACGCGAGTTAAACAAAAGGACTTGTTCACCAAGTAAAAACTCTCTCTTCTTTATCATTCGATCGTGCCATCTTTTAGTTCGCTCCTTGTAGATCCGGGAATTTTCATAAGCTTCATCCCGAAACTCCTCCATCTCATTTAAGTGCAAGAGCCTTTTCTCACCCACTGCTTGGAAGTCAAAATTTAACTTCTTCACAGCCCAAAACGCCTTATGCTCCAATTCTACGGGCAAGTGACACGATTTCCCGAATACTAACTGATACGATGATGTGCCCAATGGTGTCTTGTCCGCAGTCCGATATGCCCACAATGCATTAACTAACTTCATGGCCCAATCCTTACGATTTATATTTACTGTCTTCTCCAAGATTTGCTTAATCTCGTGATTGGCTACCTCTGTTTTTCCATTTGCTTGCGGATGGTACTAATGCCACCTTGTGTTTGGCCCCATATTTCGCAAGTAAAGTGCTCATCAATTTATTCACAAAGTGTGACCCCCCGTCGCTAATCAAAGCTCTCGGGATTCCAAACCGAGTGAATATATTTTTCTTTAGGAATTTGAGCACTACTTGCGCATCATTGGTTTGTGCTGGAATCGCCTCGACCTATTGAGATACGTACTCCACTGCAAGTAGAATGTACTGATAACCCGAAAAAGATGGAAAGGGGCCCATAAAGTCGATCCCCCACACATCAAAGAGTTCGACCTCCATCACATTGGTCATGGGCATCTCATGTCGTCTCGAGATGTTCCCCATCCGCTGGCGCCTATCACACTGCTGCACATATAGATAACAATCATTAGATAACGTAGGCCAGTATAAACCACTTTGCAATACCTTTTGCGCCAGACATGTCGGACCAAGTGTCCTCGGAAGGTGAAGAATGGCATCGTTGTTGTAGAACTCCCTCCCACTCTTCTTGAGGCACACATCGTCGGATGATAGTGTCTGCGCACCTCTTAAAGAGCAAGGGTCGCCCCACATGTAGAACTTGACATCATGGAGGAACTTTTTCTTTTGATAGGACGATAAATCTGGAGGCATGACCCCTGCAACCAAATAGTTAACAAAATCTGCATACCATGGGAATTGAGCCTGTAACATTAGAAGTTGCTCATCGGGGAACTCCTCCTTAATTACCTCCGTGCCTTCTTTCTCCTCTTTCTTATACTCCAACCTGGATAAGTGATCTGCCACCACATTCTCGCAACCCTTTCTATCTCGAATTTCCACATCGAACCCCCGCAACAAAATGATCCACCGAATCAGTCTCGGTTTGGCATCCTTCTTGTCGAATAGATATTTGATCGCCGCGTGGTCGGTGTGGACTATCGTATTAGTTCCAATCAAGTAAGATCGGAACTTATCAAATGCATACACAATTGCCAGCATTTCCTTCTCAGTGGTGGTGTAGTTTTGTTGGGCGCTGTCTAAAGTTCTGCTCGCATAATAGATGGCTCTGAACAACTTGTCTCTTTTCTGGCCCAAAATAGCCCCAACTGCAAAGTCACTGGCATTGCAAATCAGCTCGAAGGGCTGACTCCAATCCGGAACTACAAGAATTGGTGCTGTCACCAAAGCCTTCTTCAGAATCTCAAAAGCCTGCAAACAATCATCGGAAAAATTGAAAGCAATATCTTTTTCTAGCAAATGACTTAAAGGTTTAGTGATTTTTGAAAAGTCACGAATAAACCTTCTGTAGAATCCGCCGTGCCCCAAAAAGCTTCGAATGGCCTTCTCATTTGTTGGAGGTGTGAGTTTCTTAATTGCGACGATCTTCGCTCTATGAACTTCTAAACCTGCAGAAGAGACTCGGTGGCTTAATACAATACCATCACATACCATGAAATGACACTTTTCCCAATTTAAAACAAGGTTAGTCTCCTCACATCTCTGCAAAACTAGAGCAAGATTATCCAAGCAATGATTAAATGAATCTCCAAACATAGAAAAATCATCCATAAAAACCTCCATTATTTTCTCAATAAGTCATGAAAGATATCCATCATGCATCGCTGAAACGTTGCGGGTGCATTACATAGGCTGAATGGCATTTTGCGAAATGCAAATATACCATAGGGGCATGTAAATGTCGTCTTCTCTTGGTCTTCTGGGGCAATCATGATCTGATTATACCCGGAATAACCATCGAGAAAACAATAATAATCGTATCTCGCCAAGCGATCTAGCATCATATCAATAAAGGGAAGGGGAAAGTGATCTTTGCGAGTAGCATCATTTAACTTTCTATAATCAATGCAAATACGCCACCCAGTTACTGCTCTAGTTGCAATAAGCTCATCAGTTTCGTTTCTAACAACAGTCATCCCCCCTTTCTTCGGTACCACTTGCACCGGACTTACCCAAGATCTATCAGAAATAGCATATATAATTCCAGCATCTAACCATTTTAAAACCTCTTTTCTAACGACTTCTTACATTATAGGGTTTAATCTTATTTGATTTTGCACCAAAGGTTTATAGACATCTTCCATTCTAATTTTATGCATTACAATCGATGGACTGATGCCTTTTAAATCAGAGATTGACCAACCTATCGCCGACTTATGGTTTTTTAACACCCTAAGCAATTTATCGAGTTGAAATTGAATTGAAGTTAAAAGAGGTGATACAATTACTGGACTCGTGTTATTTGCCCCAAGGAATGCATATTTGAGATGCTCGGGCAAGGGTTTGAGTTCTGGGTTCGAAGTGGCCTCCTCGGATGGACGCACGGTCTGTCTGTGCTCAAGTGCACGGACCGTGCTCTCTTCAAGTGTCTCGCCTTTTCTTTCGACCTTAGGCACGGGCTGCCCGTGCTCAGACGCACGGGCCGTGCTCTCTTCAGGTTTTCCCTCATCTGCTTTGGCCATGCACACGACCTGGGCGTACTCTGTAGCACGGGTCGTGCGCCCCTGTAGAACGGACTCCCGCATGTTTTTCTACATGTGCGCGCCTCTTGCGTTCTCGGTAGCTCCTGCATGTTAGCTAAAGCACAAACGCAATCATACAAGTTTTGGTTATCATAATCAATCATCATGTTTGATGTTGAACACGAATGTGTCAAACCAAACTCGTGTTATTTGCCCCAATGAATGCATATTTGAGATGATCGGGCAAGGGTTTGAGTTCGGGTTCAAGTGGCCTCGGATGGACGCACGACGGTCTGTCGTGCTCAAGCGCGCACGGACCGTGCTCTCTTCAGGTGTCTCGCCTTTTCTTTTGACCTTAGGCACGGGCTGCCCGTGCTCAGATGCACGGGTCGTGCTCTCTTTAGGTTTTCCCTCATCTGCTTTGGCCATGCACACGACCTGGGCGTGCTCTGTAGCACAGGTCGTGCGCCCCTGTAGAACGGACTCCCGCACGTTTTTCTGCGTGTGCGCGCCTCTTGCGTTCTCGGTAGCTCCTGCATGTTAGCTAAAGCACAAACGCAATCATACAAGTCTTGGTTATCATAATCAATCATCATGTTTGATGTTGAACACAAATGTGTCAAACCAAACTCTAAATCATCCCTAAACAATGTATGATCCGCATACTCATCAATGCAAGATTCAACTACGTCAATGAAATTACAACTTTCAACACCATCATGAAATTGAAGTGCCTTATAGATAGTAAATAAAACATGCTCATCATTAACCCGTAATGTGAGCTCTCCCTTTTGCACATCTATTAAGGCCTTCCCAGTAGCTAGGAATAGACGCCCAAGTATCAAAGAAACGTCTTTATCCTCCTCTATACCCAGCACCAAAAAATCCACGGGGAATATGAATTTCTCTACATATCCTCGATGATTCCCTTCGGATACGTGAGTGATCGGTCCGCGAGTTGTAAGGTGACCGTAGATAGCTCAACCTCTCCTAATCCAAGTTGCCTGAAAATGGACAAGGGCATCAAGTTAATAATCGCTCCTAAATCACAAAGTGCTTTCTTAAATAAAACATCACCAATAGCACAAGGGATAGTAAAACTCCCCGGATCTTTTAATTTCTCGTGGTAGTTTCTCCTGCGGATTATTGCATCGCATTCTTCTCACAAATTGGTGTCTCGAAACCAGTCATCTTTCTCTTCTTTGACATAACATCCTTCAGAAATTTAGCGTAATTGGGCATCTGCTCCAATGCGTCTACAAAAGGAATGTTAATATGCAGTTTCTTAAATATATCCAAAAACTTAGCAAATTGCGCATCTAACTTTTTCTTTTGAAAACGTTGGGGAAAAGGGAGGAAACATTAAGTTTAGAAATATCGGGGGTTAGAGGAAGATTTAAGCTTCTCAGCCCCTTTTTGTTCTGCAAGATGATCCTCAACTCCTTCCTCGGCCTCTACATCGCCATTTGCTTCAGTTTCCGCATCTCCTGGCGTAATGGTCGCTGCTCCTGAAGGGCGCACGGGCTACCCGTGTGGCGGCACACGGGCCGTGCTCCCCTGCGTCAGTTCAGCAATTTTTGGTATTTTTGGCCCCTCGTATTCCGTTCCACTACTCAGACGAATGGCTTTACACTTCGCTCCTTTGGATTAACCTCAGTCTTTGCTTTCGGAAATTGGCCTTTTCGATCTTCGCTCACCAATTATCGTAGCTATTTGACCAATTTGGGTTTCAAGATTTTTCATTTGGGACCCCAATTGTGTGACATGGTTTTCGATTTTATCGACTTTGCCTCATCCTTATTGAATCTGTTCCTCGTCTCACTCATAAACGAGGTGAAAATATCCTCCATAGTTGGCTTAGGCTCCGCAGTAATGACACCATTTGTCACATTAAACCCTGGTGGTGGTTGCATCACATTCTTTGTGTTTGCGTAGGAGAAGTTCTCGTGGTTCCTCAAACCCGAATGGTAATGAGTAGGAGTCTGATTGTTCCGGAAATTGTTGAAATTCCGATTATTAACATAATTTGCTTTCTCTATCAGATCTAGAGGAATTCCCCCATTACTTGCACCTACGTTTCCCTCATTTGCCTTTGTCAATGCACTCAATTGGCTTGTCAACACGGTCTATCCGAGCAAATAACTCCTTAATTGGGTCTGAATCAGTAACTTTGGCCACCCTTTTCACATTAGTCCTCTCGGAGGGACACTAATAGCTGTTGGGATTTGGTCCAGCATCCTGCCTGCAATGGGCTTTAAAAGAGGCGCGAGGCGCGGCCCGCGATTCGAACTCGTGAGCACTGGATTGCATAGTTAAAGGATAGCTTAAAGGATATGATTTGGACTACCTATACCAACAGATGCATCTTCTTTTCTGGTGTCCATTACATAGAAACTCTGAGGTTAAGCGTGCTTGGCCTGGAGTAGACATGGGATGGGTGACCCCCTAGGAAGTTTTCCAGGGTGCGCGTGAGTGAGAACAAAACGCGCTAGAAAAGACTCGTGTTGGTTTGTGGGGACATCGTCAATCCGAGTAGCGCTAGAGGTCCAACAAGCGGTATCGGAGCAGTCACGAGTTCGAATTCCCTTGGAAGCACGCTGCAGATGAGGTTTCCGGGAGCGGTGGAACGAGATCTTTGCGCAATGGAGGTAAACGGACCAGAATCAAGGTAGGTTGCCGGATGGCCGGAATCGAGGTAAAATACACCTGAATGAAGGTGTAGGTTTCGGGTGGACCGTGAATCGAAGGGTAGGTTGCCGGTGGTGGAAATGATCGAATCAAGGTGTAGGTTGGGTTGACCGTGAATCAAGGGTAAGTTGCCAGGTGGCGGAACTCGTAAAATAGATCGAAGGTGTAGGTTCTTGGGTGGACCGAACTTAAGGGTAGGTTGTCGTGTGGCCGAAACCGAAAGTTAAATGATCGAATCAAGGTGTAGGTTCTTTGGGTGGCCGGGATCGAGAGAGGCGTGGGCGTGACGCGACGCTTGAATCAAGAAATTGGCGTTAGAACCGGGAAGTTTGGCGGACAGCGGAGGTTGCCAAGCATCGAGCGAGAAGATGGCGATTCTTTGGAAGGGGGATTGTTGGGATTTGGTCCAAAGATCCCGCCCGCAATGGGCTTTAAAAAGAGCGCGAGGCGCGCCCGCGATTCGAACTCGTGAGCGCTGGATTGCATAGTTAAAGGATAGCTTAAAGGATATGATTTGGACTACCTATACCAACAGATGCATCTTCTTTTCTGGTGCCCATTACATAGAAACTCTGAGGTTAAGCGTGTGCTTGGCCTGGAGTAGACATGGGATGGGTGACCCCGTGGGAAGTTTTCCAGGGTGCGCGTGAGTGAGGACAAAACGCGCTAGAAAAGACTCGTGTTGGTTTGTGGGGACAGTCGTCAATCCGAGTAGCGCTAGAGGTCCAACAATAGCTATTCATGGCCATCTCTTCCAACAAGTTGAATGCATCTTCCGGAAATTGTGCAAGTAGAGCGCCTCCTGCTGCATCATCCACAAATGATCTAGTCTGTCCCATCAACCCATTGTAAAAGAAGCAGAGCTGCTGATCCTCAGGAAATTCGTGTTGCGGGCACCTCCTCAATAAATCCCGGAATCTCTCCCAGGCCTCATACAATGGCTCAGAGTCAAACTGCCCGAACTGAGTGATCTCACTTTTAAGTTGTAGTGTCTTACTTTGTGGGAAGTATTTAAACAGAAATCTCTGACTCAGCTCATCCCAGTTGTTCACACTCACCTGAGTTAGGGTGCCTAGCCAGTTCCTAGCCTTATCCCTTAAAGAGAAAGGGAATAGGTGAAGACGTATATCATCATCAGTCACCCCGTTCATCTTGATGGTATTGAAAATCTATATGAAGTTTGCAAGATGAGAGTTGGGGTCCTCAAACGAGAAACCCCCAAACTGATTTTGCTGCACCATCGAGATCAGTGCTGGCTTCAGCTCAAAGTTGTTCGCATTTATTGGGACATTGGCGATTACATCGTAGTTGCGATTGGTCTGTGGGCGAAAGTAGTCGCGAATTGCCTGCGGCTGGACTGCCGGAACCGCCAGAACCTTTGGTATTGGTAACTCGACATTGACCCTTTTGGCCCGATTGTTACCTCCGTTATCGAACCTGTTATTACCTCTGTTGATATCTTCTACGTCTGCCATAGCTTGTTTTTGCTGTCGTTCTACCCGTTTTGTAGCCGCACTAATTCGCCAAGCAAAAGCCTCAACCTCCGGTATGAACGGTGCTAATTCTTCTTGCTTCGAGCGAGTGTTCATGCACTACCTGAACCAACTAAAGAAAACAAGTCAAACACAGTAGAAGTAAAATTAAACAAAAAAATAAAAAGAATGAAAAAATGTCTAAATTAAAAATAATTCTATTTATCGCAATATTAGTACTAAAAATTTAATTAATCCCAGGCAACGGCGCGAAAAACTTGTTCGCCTTATTTTTAGCTTCACCGCAAGTGTACGGTGCAGTTTATAGAATAGGGTTAGCAAGGTCGAATCCACAGGGACTAATAAATTAACGCATCTTAAGTAATCTTTGGATTGTAATAGACTTATTTTTATCTAGATAATCGAAAGTGAGTGAGTTGGTTTTATAAACTAAAGCAGAAATCTATCCTAAAATAACAAAGTAAAGAATGATTGAAAGACCAAGATGATGAATGGATTCCTGGGTTATGGTTTCAGTTAATATCCCCTTTTATTATCAGATTAATCAAACCAAAGTTAAACGTATTCTTCCCTATAGACCGATCACAAAAGTAATTTGCCCTCTCTATCGAGATGCATGTAAAATTGTTGATTGGAATATCTGTGCTAGCACCTCTACTCAACATGAGATATCCAACTCCCAAAAGCTCAAAAGATTATAAAGCCTCATGAATATTCACAGACTTCTCAATCATGCAAGATATTCATGTCAAGTACTCATAGATCTAGTATTGAAACTCATCGGTTAGAATTATTAATCAATACATCAAACAAGTTAAACCAAACGCGTTTTGATAAAACAAGAATTAAAGCAAAGTACTTGAATAGGGTTGGAAAACATTAAATTCAATTGTAATTAATCATCAAATAAAAGTATCCATTAACTTACTGCCAAACCAGGAATCACAAAGTGTTTAGCCAGACATAGAAAAGAAATAAATCATAGACAAATTATTCATGTTCATGTCTAACTAATTAAAAATAACGATACTATGGAATGAGTGAACACGGGGATGATGACGATCTCTCGATCTATCTTCAATCCTCGAAGGTGTGGTTTTGGTCTTGATCGATCTCTCCAATTCTCCGGTGGAAGATTGCTCTTTTCTCTGCTTTCTAGGGCAAAAATCAGCGTATCCTTGTTTGTGGCCACCTCGTCTCTATTTTTACTTCGTTTGGTTCGAAACCTAGTTCAAAACTAGTCAAACTCTATTTTTCCCGCAGAGGCGCACGAGCCGTGCGCTATAGCATGCCCAGCCCATGCTGGGTGCCGCACAAAACTTCAAATTGCTGGAGGGAGCACGGGCCGTGCGCTAGAGCACGACCAACCCGTGCTTGTAGCCGAACTTTGAGAACTCAGTGTTAGGTTGAGCACAGACTGTGCTAGGGTCGAACGCCCTACCCGTGCTCACCTGCTGCAACTAGTACTCGGTCGTTTTCTTCCATTTTTCGCCCGGTTCGTCTGACTTCTTCTCGATTCAACTCCAAACTTCGTACATTATATCAATCATTGACAGTTCTTTATCGCAATACCCCGAATTGTTGCCAAAATGCTACAATTATCAATAAATTTCTACAAAACGAGCAAAGCGTAATCCTTTTCCACAAAACAGGAATAAAGCCCTATTTACACATGTAATGCATGCATAACAACACATCTAGCCAAAATTAAGCCCAAAATACATGCAAAATACATGACACTCAATGTATATGTTGAAACAGAATAAATACAAAATATAACAATATCAAACATCGAAACGAATCATGAATATTCTCAATATATGTCCTAGCTAAGAGATGGTAATATTCCAGATGTTGGGGCTAGTTCTAGGCAATATAATTTGGGAGGTGATTATGTTCCAGAGGTCGGTGCTAGTTGTATAACTTGGGAGATGATATTAGCGATGCCGGGACCAATTCTAGGCAATATAATATAGGAGTTGAAGTTGAACATGATGTTGGGGGTAGTTTTGTGCAACCTAATTTGGGAGATCATAATTTTCATGATGATAATGTAGATTATGGAAGATTACAAGGTATGGTGGTGACCACACGTCTCATTGTAGGTCCCAAGGTGTGATGTGTAAAATTTAGACGAGGGGATTGAATAAACTTTACCAACTTTTTGATTTTAGTCCTTTTAAATACTTTCAGAGTTAACTCAAGTTAGCTGAGTCCTTGAGGGACAACTAGGTTGGCTTACACATCAAAGCCACCCACTCAACAGACTCGACTGAGTTGTTGATAGTATAACTTAGATGTTTTCAGCTAACACTTAGAAATGTAGTTGACTTGGTTTTACCAGCGGAAGACTTTCACCCTTAGAGTTTTAAGTACGTTTGTCAACACTTGTTTGAGCAATGTTATTATCAACAGACTTAAGTAATTGAACTTATCAGCAGATATGAAAATAATGCGAGAAATAAAGTGTGCTGAAAGTAAATATACACAAGCAATTTTTATAGTGGTTCGAGGATGGGGTAATTCCTTTAGTACACTCTTCTCCAAATCTTGGAGGAATCCACTAGGTAACTTGACTTGGTTACAAAGTAGTTAACAGTCCGAGTCATCTTTAATAACACAGTCTGCTGTTCTTGGGACTCAGCTTCCTCACACGATGGTTGTTCTGCTACTTCAGCTTCCTTTAAACCTTTGGACTTGATCAATTAGCTCTCAAATAGGTTCAAAGCTCTGGTTCAATGGAACCTCACTCCTTCTCCTTCAATCTTGGAGAGTAGACCCCTTTGTTCTTGAAAATATTTTTTCTCTTCAACTGATGAAGTTGTCTTTCCTTCACTGAGTGTGTTGGATCAATTTTCTTCGAATTTAAGCTTGAGGATTTCTTTGAAAGCTTGAGAGATATTTGCAGGTTATTGCTTGAATGCTTATATGCTTGTGTTAAACTCGGTAACCTTCTCTCAAAAGACTCCTCAGCCTTTTATCGTGCACATTTGAAAATATGTCCGTTGAAGAGATAGACACATTTTTCAAACATCACTTCATAGGTTGTTGGCTTGTCTTGTCTTGAAGCATTAATGGAGACCGTACCTTGAATTTAATGCTCTGCAGCCTTTCTGCAGGATTTCAGGTACATCTCATTGGTTCCTTGCTTTTTGCACTCTTTCAACAAAATAACTTTATTGCTGGCAACCTGACACATGCCTATTTCCAGCAAAACCTTGACTTGTCTTGACAATGAATATCTTTCAACTTTCTCGAGTCTTATCTATTGCATACCCCTTTGATATTCGATTCCATTCATTTTGGAATGACTTTGCTGTCAGTCAGCTGACTGAAACAACTTTTCAATCACTTGAATGATTCTTCACTTCACTTCACTCAGCTTGCCACACAGTTGGGCCTTCACTTCAATCTTCAATCGAGTCTTCTAGTCTTCAACTTGGTTTTCTTCAACTCAGCTCATACAACCCTATGTATTACAAGTTGAATTACATTTGAAATGGGGTGCCAAGTTCCTAATCTAATTTTTTCATGGTATCATCAATATCTATACATAAATTTTCCCAATAATTTCCCCCTTTTTGATGATGCCAAAATTTAAATAAACATCAAAGCAAATAGTGCGTAAAATAAAGAATGATTGTATAATATATCGATTTATTGAACATATCATTCTTTGCACTTTGCAATGCTTCTACAATGTATAAACCTATACAAGGTATCAAAGCTATATCTGGACATATTAGAGTATTACATGTAGTAGAACATCAACAACTAGTATCAAAGCATTCAATTATAACCGGCATATACGATTGTACTTACAAGTATGTGTCTTTGATTAAGTATAACACAACATGAAGGGTTCAACCATCTTCAACGCCTCGATTGCTTCCTTCTTCTCTCAACATCTTTTTCTGCTCTTCTGCGATCCTCCTATGCTCTTCTTCTCTTTCATTCATCTTCTTCTCGTTTCTTTTTTTCATAGGCTCTTCTTGGCTATGATGGAGTACCTCTGCCTCTTCCACCATCGCCATGCCTTCCCATTTCCTTCCTAACTCAGCTCTCCTCCTCTTGGAGTGTAGTGTACAGTGCCTTAGTAGTTTGTTGACTACTTGAAGTCCGTTGCATCTCAGGTGATTTGCAGAAATCTATTCCCTTCTCTTATTTTCTTTTTTCATCTTTCTTCGAATTCATATGCCCAAAATACTATTTTATTCCCTTACACTCAAAAACAAAAATGGTCCCAATCTGGGTGGTACTGATGAATTCCCTCGGCTTGTGACCATCTCTCCCTGCACACTGCAGTTTGTTATTTTAAATATCACTAGGAAATTTATTTGTTAGATTTTGATGATACCATGTAAAACTTAGACTAGGAAGTTGGCACCCTATTTTCCTTGTAATTCTATGTTGTAATAGATAGGACTGAAAGAGCTGAGTGAAGTCAGCTAAGTCAAAGAATACAAGAAGTCAACTACAGACTAGAGTGAAGACTCTGTTGTGTGTCAGCTGAGTATGGACAAGAGGGAAAACAAGGACTCGACTGAAGAAGAGCCAGATGAGGAACATATGTGTGAAGTATAAGGAAGTGTCAGTCAAGTCAGTGAAATGAGCCAAGTCTAAAAGTTAAAGTGACAGTTGAGTCATTCTCATGATTGGAGCAGACTCAAGTCAAAGGGGCAAAGACAGCAGTCAAGTCAAGACAACTGACATTTATCTGTTGGAAGGATCTCAAAAAAATTACTCTATATAGTAATATGTCCAAGCTGCCTGGTCTTAAAGTGTTTGGCCCAGAAACATGCAAAAGGAATAAGCCAATGGGAAACACTGGAGGATGTGTCAAACCCTGTAAAGCTGCCTCTGTTGTAAAAATCCCCGCCTAGCCCAGATTAATCCCCGCCTAGGCGCTAGGCCCCCCTTGTCCGCCTACGATTTTTTTCCCGATTATACCTGCCTAATCCCGCCAAGTCCCGCTAACCCCGCTTAGGCTCGCCAGGCGCTAGGCTAAAGATATCGCCTAGCGAGCGCCTAACGCTTTTTACAATAGAGCCATTTAATACGAGGAAGGGTCAACATCACAAATGCTGTAGTTCAAGAAAATACAAGCCAACGAACAAGAAGTGTCATTTGAAAATAGCCTATCTCTTCAACAGTCAAATTTCAAATGAGCACTATAAAAGGTTGAGGAATCATTTGAGAAAAGGTTACCAGAACCAAGCACGAACAAATCAAGCAATTTTAAAGCAAGTATAACCTGCAATATTCTTAAGCTTATCCAGAATATTCCTCAAGACTAAAACTCAAAGGAATTCGATCCAACGCACACTATGAAGGAAAGATTACTTCAACCAATTGAAGAAGAAACATTTAAAGAACAAAAAGGGTCTACTCTCCAAGTTGAATGAGCGTGGGAAGGTTCAAGGTTGAACCCGGAGATTCAAGTTTGTTGGAGGGTCGTGTGATCAAATCCAAAGATTTGAAGGAGTCAAGTAGTGCGCAGATGTCTTGTGAAGAAGCTGAATCGCAGGAGAAGTCAGTTGTGTGATAAAGGTTGTCTCCAGACTGAGAACTACTTTGTAACTTGATTTTTTACCTAGTGGATTCCTCCAAGAGTTGGAGAAGAGTGGATTAGAGGAATTACCCCATACTCGAACAGCTATAAAATATTTGTGTCATTTACTTTCAACATTAAATTTCCTGCTTATTATTTTCATATCTGCTGACAAGTTAACTAGCTATCCAGCTGATAATAACAAGTGCTAAAACAAGTGTTAAAATGTGCTTAAAACTTTATCAAAAGGTGTTAAGTCTTCCGCTGTTAAAAACCAAATCAACTAAAGTTAAGTGTTAGCTGACGCAGCCAAGTTATACTATCAACAACTCAATGAGTCCTGAGCTGAGTGTGTAACTTAGTCAAGGTAGCCAACCTAGTTGTCCTCAAGGACACAAATTGATTTGAGTCAACTCAGAGAAATTCTTAAAAAGACTAAAAAGTAAAAATTTGGTAAGGTTTATTCAACCCCCCCTTTTAAACCTTACACCACACCCCTTGGGACCTACAAGTGGTATCGGAGCGGTTGGTTTATTGAGCCTTCCGCACTGGTTACTGAACCAGATCTCAATCTTTTTCAAAAAAGTTAACACTTGTGTTTTCAAAGTCTTTCATCTTTATAAGCAAAGTTATTATCATGGAAGCAAATCTAACTCGTATTCTAATGTTCACTGTGGAAGAGTTTGATGATTGGAAGATTCGTATACAGGCTCATATATTCGCTTTACACGATGAAATGTGGCTTATGATAGAGGATGGGCCATTGGAAATACTCAAAGTCAATACTACTGTAAGAAGGGGAGCTGCAGGTGAAGTAGAAGTTGCTGTAAAGGCTAGACCAGCCATGGTTGAAAAACCATGCAATGAATGGACCAATGAAGATAGAAAGGGATATAACCTGGACAATGTGGCCAAGGATATACTCTACAAGACATTGTACAAGGCGATGTTCAACAAAGTCATATCGTGCAAATCAGCCAAAGAAATCTGGGATAAGCTAACCCTAATTTGTGAAGGTTGTAATGCATTAAGGAGAATAAACTAACTGTTGCTGTTCAAAAATTTGAAAATTTTAAAATGCTTGCAGGTGAAAGTCTGAATCAGCTGGATGCCAGATTCACAGAGATAACAAATGAGCTTTCAGCTCTTGGGTAAGAGTATACTCAGAAGGGGATGTGCATGAAAATACTAAGAGCTCGCCCACCGATCGGGAAATGAAGGTTATGGCCCCGAGACATTCAATGGATCTCTCAAGAACATCTAATCATAAGCTATTCTCATACCATAAAGCTTATGAGTTTGCATACCGAGAATGAAAGAGAAAGAAGAGGAAACAGTTGTACACAAGACAACCGCATTATTGGCTTGATGATGGGAAGAAAGTTGAGCCAAAGGAGACCATTGACCAGGAGGAAATATACCTCATGGTAAAGAGATTCAACAAGTTCTTTAACAAGAACTATAAAAGAAACAAGGGTGAAACCTCCAGGAGACATTCAACACCTTCCAAAGCAAGGGAGGATAGACCGCCCAAGAGAGCTGAACATCAGAGAGCTGACTATTAGAGAGCTCATAATCAGAGAACCGAGAGAGCTGATCAGAGAGCTAAAAACCTGGGTTGGAATTGCAGACAACCAGGACACTTTGCCATTGACTGCTCCTATCCACCAATCAACAAATATAGAAATGAGGAATAAAGAAGAGTCTTCAGAGAAAGAAGACAAGAAAAGAAGAAAGCCATGTTGGCTACTGAGACTGCTAAGCCAGCCAAATAGAAAGAAGCAACAGACTCGGATAGTAGTGAAGCTGACTACTTAAGTGATACAGAGGAAGAGGCTTTGATCTGCCTCATGGCCAAAGACCAAGATCAACAAGATGAAGAAAATGAGGTACATTCTAACTCATCTCATTCCGATTCAAGTGATAGTGACTGTTATACATACACTTCATCACCCACAGATCTTTATGATTCATTAGGCAAATTGATGAAAGATTTTGAGCACAATAAAACCTCTCACACACTTTTGAATGAAGAGAACAACCAGCTTAAAAGCCAAAACTCACAGCTGACAAAAGAGTTGAGTACTCTGAGTCACATAGCTGATGAGAATACTAAGCTGAAGGCTGAAAATGACAAGATCTTAGCAGAGTTCGCTACTACTGAGAAGAGAGAAAAATATCTAAAAAATGTGATTGCCTCATTTATAAAAGCATCCAAATCACTGGATAAACTTATTATGAGCCAAAAAGAGTGTGGAGACAAGACAAACATAGGATTCAATTCCATTGTGCATAGTCAAACTCTAAGAGTGATTTTGGAAAAGGATTTTCAAGCAATGACAGAATCCAAAAGCCCCAAACACCACATGTTGCACCTACACCAAAACACAATCACAATCATACTGACATTGGTTACAAAGGAAAAGGAAATAAGCCAACAGAGTATGCTGAAAGGACAACTAAGAAGAAATTCAGACAGGTCCATCAGCAGACTCCTAACATAAAATACTCTGTAAGAGCCAAATAGAACTACCAAAAGCCTTAGAAATTTCATCAAAGAAATACATATTATGGGAATGGTAGAAACTATCCAAACCAAGCTGATTGGAATACCAATGTGAAATATCAACAAAGTCCTATGGGATACAAGCCAAAATGGCAAAGACCTCAACCTAAGCAATGGTCATTCCCAAGGCAAAAAAGCTATTATCAGCACACTCATGTACCCAAGCACTACACTCAAAAATTCCACAACTACCCCAAGAAAGCAGTTGTTAAAACAAACACACAGGCATACAGACAAAAGAGATAGCTGTATGACCCTAAAACCCCCAAGCAATTTGCTAATGTGCATTATGATTATGGTACTAATAGATGGCAACCTCTTAAAGTCGGATCATTTGGCTATAGGTTGGTTGGAGCATGTTATAGCACTAACATCCCAGGACCCAGGCAAGTATGGGTACCTAAAACTAATTTCCTTGATCGAAGGTTCAAAGAAATAAAGTGAGTGCCACTTTAACCTGGTACATGGATAGTGGCTGTTCCAGACATATGACAGGGAATAAAAGAAACATGTCAGATTCAAAGAGATCAAAGGCGCTAAAGTCATATTTGGAGGAAATGAAGGTCTAAGGGAGATCAAAGGCACAAGATCTATCAAGAAGAATGGACTAGAGATCACAAATGTTGCTTATGTTGAAGACCTCAACTTCAACATGTTAAGCATCAACCAATTCTGTGACAAATGCTACAATTTAGGATTCAACATGGGGATATGCCAGATCAAAGATGCTGAATCTAATGAAATTTTGCTACAAGGAACAAGACAAAAGAATATGTATGTAGTCGATTGGTTTACTACTACTCCAAGCACATGTCTGCTAGCAAGGAGTACAACTGAATCCAGTTGGTTGTGGTATAAGAAGCTGCGTCACCTGAATTTCAAGACAATCAACAAGCTTGCAAGGAGTCATCTTGTGGAAGGATTGCCAGACTCAGCGTACAAGAAAGAAAGCATATGTGATGCATGCCAGATGGGAAAGCAAATCAAATCATCATTCAAGGATAAGTCAAGTTCTTCTTCAACCAGGATATTACATCTGTTGCATATGGATTTATTTGGTCCTATTGAGCCAGTTAGTATCAGTGGAATGAAATACACCTTAGTGGTGGTGGATGACTATTCAAGATATACATGGACAATTTCATGTGTAAAAAGAAAGAAACAATGCAGAAGTTACCTCAGCTAATGAGAAGAGTTCAAAATGAGAAAAGTCAAACCATTATAAAGATAAGATCTGACAGGTGAACTGAGTTTGTCAATGGTATTACAACTCAGTATTGTGTTGAAAATAATATTGCTCACGAGTTATCAGCTGCAAGGACTCCATGGCAGAATGGAGTAGCTGAAAGAATGAACAAAACTCTCAAGGAAGCTGCAAGGACAATGTTAGCTGAAGCTGGATTGCCTAAGCGATTTTGGGCTGAAACCATAAATACAACATGCTATACTCAGAATAGATGCATGATTAACAGGAAATTAACCAAGACTCCCAATGAGATTTGGACAGGGAGAAAGCCAAATGTTGGATATTTCAAGATATTTGGATGTAAATGTCAAGGACAATCTTAAGGCTTTTGATGCTAAAGTTGATGAAGGTATCTTCTTAGGATACTCAGCTGAAAGTAAAGCCTATAGAGTGGTAAATAAGAGGATTATGGTCACAGAAGAGTCTATCCATGTGGTGTTTGATGAGCCAAATGTGAATGGAGAATACATTGATGAATTAGCTGATAAGCATAATCAGCAAACCATGTAGAAGAGTCCTTATGTTGAAGCTGAAGTGAGAGCACTCAATCCTGATGATGATGATGAGATAGTTGAATCTCAAAGACAGCTAGAAGGTCTATAGCTGAATGATGATGAAGAAGCTGTTCAAGATAACTTAGCTGCAAGACGATTGAATCCAGCAGATTTACTGCAACCTGATGTGAGATGGCTAATAGACCATCCACCTGAGTTAATTATTGGAGATGTTAGATATGGCATAAGAACCAGATCCAGAGCACAACATGAAGCAATGTTCACTTGTTTTATTTCCCAAATAGAGCCTAAAGATTTGTCTCAAGCACTGGAAGACACACATTGGATTCAAGCCATGCAAAAAGAGCTAAATCAGTTTGAAAGAAACAAAATATGGGAATTAGTTCAAAGGCCAACCCACCAAAATGTGATTGGTACTAAGTGGATATTCAGAAACAAGATGAATGAGGAAGGATCTGTTGTCAGAAACAAAGCAAGATTGGTAGCCTAAGGGTATTGCCGAGAAGAAGGTATAGATTTTGATGAAACATTTGCTCCAGTTGTCAGATTAGAAGCAATAAGGATGTTTCTTGCTTATGGTGCACACAAGAACTTCATTGTGTATCAAATGGATGTGAAGAGTGCATTTCTAAATGGACTGTTAGAGAAAGAAGTCTATGTTGAACAACCTCCAGGTTTTGAGCAGAAAACTATTGGAGATAAAGTCTACAAGCTCAAGAAAGCATTGTATGGATTGAAACAAGCACTAAGAGCATGGTATGACACATTATCTCAGTTTCTAATTGACAATGAATTCACCAAAGGCAAGTTTGATAGAACACTCTTCAGGATTCAAGATAGAGAGAGTATACTGCTTGTTCAAATATATGTGGATGATATCATTTTTGGATCCACAAACAAAGAGTTGTGTGACAAGTTCTCCAACCTCATGCAAGGTAAATTTGAGATGAGCATGATGGGAGAGCTGACTTTCTTCATAGGACTTCAAGTCAAGCAATTGAAGGATGAACCTTCATAAGCCAAATCAAGTATACCAGAGATTTAATGAAGAAATTTGGTATGGAAGAAAAGTCATCAGTGAAGATTCCTATTAATACATCAGTTAAGATGGACATGGATGCAAATGGCAAAGCTATTGATCAAACTAGAAATAGAACCCTCATTGGATCATTGCTCTATCTAATGTTAAAGCGCGATATCACCTTTGCAGTAGGTGTATGTGCTAGATTTCAATCTGCACCAAAAGAGAGTCATATGACTGCAGCTAAGAGAATCCTAAGATATTTGAAGGGATGACAAGAAGTTGGCTTATGGTATCCAAAGGAAAGAGGATTCAAGTTGGTAGGATACTCAGACTCAGATTATGCTGGATGTAGAGTTGATAGGAAGAATACATCAGGTACATGTCAATTGCTTGGAAACAGATTAGTTTCTGGGTTCAGCAAGAAACAAAATTCAATAGCTACATCCACAGCTGAAGTAGAGTACAGAGCTGCCGGCAGTTGTTGTGCCCAAGTCTTATGGATGAGACAACATCTGAGAGACTATAATATTGAAGAAAGATAAATTCCAAGTATGTATGATAACACTAGTGCTATTGCAATCACTCAAAATCCAGTGTTGCATTTAAGAACAAAGCACATTGATGTCAGATATCATTTTATAAGAGATTATGTTGAAAAGAAAGACATCACCTTGGAATACATCTCAACTGATAAGCAGTTAGCTGACATATTCACAAAGCCCTTATGTGAATCAAGGTTTCAAGAGCTCAAGAATGAGCTAGGGTTAATTGAGCTGAGTTAGGATTCTCAGAAGACTCAATTAGCATAGATAAAAGAAGATAGGATGGAAAATGAGCAAGTTTCGCATTTCAGCCATGTGAAACAGCCTAGTCAGGAAATCAGCTGTATCGAGTTAGCTGACAGCTGAGTGATCTTATGTAAAGAGAGAAGCAGAGTTAAGTCACTTTGCATGATAGCTGAATCATTTATGAGCTAAATGACGAAAATGTTATCGTTTTATTCGAGCAGAAATGTTTTTAAGGATGGCGTCAACGTAATTGTGACAGTCAGTACAAAAGCTGCACAATAAAACATATGATTGAATATAAATGTTGCTGCATTTAATGTGGGGAAATTAATGCAGGTTTGAAGGCTCAATACTGATCATTAATTTTTATCAAGTTCTTCAAATTCCAAAAATTGTCCTTTCAAGTCCCATATAAACTAAAAATACATTTTCTCTCTCCTCACAAAATACTCTCGTCTTCAGCAAGCAAAAAGAAATTCTCTCTACAACTGTCCGAAACCCTATCTTTAAAGATCAAGATTTGCACATCTTTCACCGTTTATTCTCTCTGAAAATGGCCGCTACACATGATTTTGCTAATCTTTCAGAGAAGATCCACTTCGGTGCTTCAGTGGACTTCAAAGAAATGATCAAGTAGGGCGCTGATGAGGCCCTAGTAAAGAAGATTGCTGACAAGCTTGAGAAGTCTGGTCTGAAGGACTTTCTCTCAATGGAGTTCTTCCATACCTATTTGGAGAAGGTCGCCATCTTCTACGTAAATGTCGAAGTTCATGACGATGAGATTCGCTCATCCGTTCACGGCAAGGACATCAAAATCACTGCAAAAAACCTTGCTGAACATTGCAAGTTGCCAACCGAAGGATTGAAAGACATAGCCAAGAAGGACGTGAAGTTGGTTGCAGCTTGGAAGGAAATTGCAAAGCTCGAATCTGCTACGAAGGTTGTTTATACAGCTAAGAAGGAGCTGATTAAGGATGACTACCACAAGCTGATAGACATTGTGTCCAAGTGTGTAGAAATGAAATTCGAGAGCTTCAACCAGCTATCACGGACTAAGCTGATGGTGATGGATGCTATAATAGAGGAAAAGAAAGTGAACTGTGCTAAGTTCGTCTTCAGCCGAATCTATCAGAATGTGTGCAACAAGTCCTTCAAGGAGGATGGGACTTTTAGTTGCTCCATAGGGTATGGCCTAGTAGATGGCCATTTGATGGAGATAAAGATGATCGCTCTGCGCCTTGGGAAACCCTTTCATGCGAACAAAAGAATGTTTAAGGCTAAATTCTCTGGTGCACAGAAGAAGGCTCATGCCAGGAAAGCTGATACCAGTGAGGAGGAATCAACTGAACCTACAGAAGATACAGCTGCGACCGCTCCAGCTCTCTCTTCCAAGCCCATTTCGAATAAGAGAGCTACAGTAGCTAAACCTGCTCCTACCCCAGCAGCCAAAACCAAGAAAGCACCGCCCAAAGCACCAAACCCTAAGCCCCCCGCCTCGGGAGATCGAAGGAACCCTTACTTTCTTCTCCAGTCGTGAAGAAAAGGTGCACTATCAAGTCTCGTAAGGCAGCTGCATTGAAGAAAAAGGATATTGAAACACAGGCCTTCACTCTTGAAGAGCATGATAATGTAGAGCCAGAAATTCCTCTGGTTCCTAGAAAAAGGAAGAAGGCTGTTTAGGAAGTCAGAGCTTGAGAAGTCATCCGAGTCTGGCACTCAGCCAGAGAAGCCCCAAGAGACTGCTGATGCTCAAGAGGAGAGATCTCAAGAAAAAGGATGATACCTAAGATCGTTGTTGCTAATCAGCAGAGTGTCGAAGACCCAGCTGCCCGAGAGACAGCTGTGGAGATGGATGGAGCTGAGACAGCCAAGACACATGAAGAAAAAGTTGTCTCATCCCCTCAGACTGATACACATGAACCTGAGGATGAGAAAGCTCCGTTGGATACAATTCCAGGAGGACGGAGAAGTTGACGACAATGTGATAATGTATTCTCCGGCTAAGGAATGGAGGAGATGGAAGCTAGACTACTCCAAATAGAAGTTCGCTCACCCTGAGTACATTGATGAAGAGGAGGAACTCCTAGCTTCCTTGGGAACATCTCCATCTAATACGCACTGAATGAGGAGCTACTTGGATGCCCTCTGCACTATCAAGGAGGATGAAAAGGAAAAGCCCTGGAGAAAGCCAAAGCCCTAGAAAAATCGAAGATGTCCATATTTACAGGCGACCATGAACAGTCATGGAATCAACTGACAGCAGCGACTTGGATGAGATGGACCCAGCTGCTGCAGTTGAAAAGGCCGAGTTCCAACAGGCCACTAAAGAATCTCGAGCCATGCACGAGCAACATCTTCAGGAAGGTCCAGGAGAGTTCCCAAATCTCTCCTCGATCCAATCCCTTGGAAGTGGAGCAGAAGATTACAACTGATATTGTTGCGACCACGTGCAATCTCAAGACGGCTCTCAAGGGAACGGTGATGAAGCTAGGGAGGGAGATGTAGCGGGCACCCTAGCCAAGCCTATCCCCAAAGAAGGTTTTGAGACACCTGCCCCATTGGCTGATCACTCAAAAGGACAAACATCCGTGTCTCTGGAGCTGAGTAAACCCACAACCGTTCACTCAACTGGTGCGCCAGCTGAGAGGAAGCTCTCTAAAGCATTGCTCGTCCTCAAGCAAATTTAGAAAAATAATATAAGCAGAAAAACGAAAGAACACCCAAGAACACTATAAACATTTAAATAGCACTAGACTCCATACTCAAGGAAACCATGTAACTCATCATCAAGAAGTCATTATTCATAAACTCAGCATCATTAATACTCTTTTGGGTACTTGACATCGCGACTCACGAGTAAAAAGTGTATCACTCTACTCTCAGAAGTGTATAGTAAGTGTTTACACTCAAATTCAATTCAATGAAAGTAGAACTACCATAGGCTTGCAAATTGTCTAACATCTCGACCACTTTTGTGTGCACAATCTAAGAATCAAAAATGACTTTTTATTTGGTTGTAATGTATGCTCTTTGGTAAGGGTAGGGAAATATGGATTAAGTGACTTGACTTGAGCAAATAGAATTTAAGCACACAGACTTACAATTCACCAACCCAATTTCAATATAATATCAATTTTCTTTTTCAACTCAATGCCACCCTTATTTCTCATTTTTCATTTTTAGGCCCTTTTTTGCCTTCTTTTCTTTTTCTTTAGCCTCAAGCTCTCATTTTTTTTTCATAAATTTCATAATTTTTCCTTTGCTTTGCTCGATTTTCTCTTTTTTTTTCTTTTCAGAGATTTTCTTTATTTTTCAAGCTTCATGTATTTTTTCATTTACCCAGATACTGCTCATACCTTTTTCTTTTGCCAACTTCCTCTCTTTTTTTTATAAATTTTTCACCACATCTCCCCCAAACTTATTCATTTTCTATAAGCTCAAGAAATTTTAGGGATAAAAACATGTAAATTTTAAAGATCAATATGGCTCAGAATAAAAGTTTTGGCTCAAAATTGGCTAACTAGGGAATCATGAGTTCGTAGGTAGGCTTTTTAGGCTAAAATAGGCAATACAAAGATGGTCTGAGATCATTTTTCAAAAATTGCACACACACACATGGCTTCAATGAAGATACCAGAGCAAGTTCTAGAGTTCTATCAATCATGAATAACACACTCAAAAAAGAAATAAGTCTGCATAATATAAAGCAGTTTAAGACACAAAAGCTCACAGGTTTATTTTTCGAACATGCTCAAATACCCAATTTTCTTAATAAATGCCAAGCAAAGAAATAACTTTCCTCCTAAGAATTTATTACATTATTCCCACAAGTATGTTATCCCATGCCATAAAATATTCATAGTAAAATCATAGAGAGATGGGCATACGAGTTGAATAAAAAATCACACACAAAAGCAATTAAACGTGCTAAAGCGGTAAACGTGCTAAAACAATAAAACAAAAATAACCAAAGAAATCGATTTTTTTTTTTGAAAATTATAATGCAAAGTGCTATACATGCAGTCCTAGATGCAACATTACTAATTTACGCATTCTTGACAACCCCCCCAAACTTAAAATATGCTTCATCGCGAACATATGAGGAAATTATCAAAAGAAAAGAGGAATGCGTAAAGAGTACTTACCTGGATCGTTCCGGTGAAGCTGGGAGCTTGTCCGACAAATTTGAAACTGGAGAAGCAGATTGCACGGTCGGGTCGTGTGCGTCCACACACCCATGCGCGTCTGATTTTTTTTTCGTTTTTTTTTTTACCCCCGGGGTTTGTCGCGACGTTTCTTGGGTTGCCTCCCACAAAGTGCTAAGTTTTTCGTCTTCAGCCAGACTCAGATTTCTAGCATCACTTTCGTTGAACCGCATCGGTTGAAATCCTTGAGCCCTCATATTATGTACCATCCATCAGACGAATGGCTTTGCTCTATTTTCTCGAATTAAGGATCACCTGGGAATTTGCCCTTTTGATGTTGGCCTTCCCCGCAAAAGCAATGATTTGGGCTTTTTGTATCTCCAAAGATTCCAGTCTCGCACTCAACAAAAACGATGTTAGAAACGAAGAAGGAAATAATATAAAAAATCAAAAAAAGAATAAAATAATAAATAAAAAAATATGGTTCAATTTAGATTGGACTACTTATTACTATATCTAAGTATAATTTAATCAATCCCCAGCAACGGCGCCAAAAACTTGTTCGCCAAAAATTGTTTTGGTTCATACAACTGCAAGTGTACAGTGTAGTTTATAGAATAATGGCAAGCAATGTCGTATTCCTCAGGAATTGAAGCTCGAAACACTTAGGCTATAATAAGATCGTATTCCAATTTTATTGAAGCAACCGAAAATCAAGTTATTAACCTAACTAAAATCGAAAAAATAAAGAAAGAAAATAGAATAAATTTTTGAACCCCACAAGTATTTTCAACATCATTAGGAGCAACCTTAGGCACGTAATCTCAATATGCTTCTTCAATAATAAATGCGAATAAAGTTTTAAAAACCAATTCATGTAATTCTATGGGTTCAAATTCCTAAATTCATTTACTCCCCTGGTCAAGTGGTGCGTAATCAGTTGATTAATAACAATTGTAGTCTGGTCAGAACGTTGCAATTCTTATTAACTCCAAAAAGATTTGTGAATTGAATGACTCCCCACAAACACGTCTGTCACACATGTTTCATGTTTGAATTCGATTTCCGTCTTTGTTAGAGCTCATCGTCCGAAATTTTGCAACAACAAATATGGCATGCAACTTATTGATCATACAAAAAGTAATTATAAATAAGCATTCGAATTCATAAAATAGAACGCATGAAGTAATTAAGAAAATAAGTAATCATATTTAATACAAATCCACAGTTTCGATTATGCCCCTAAGATTCAAAAAACATGCCAAACATTGATTACAATATTATGACATCATATAAGCACACACAAGAGTTCTTAGACATAGAAAGAAAACCCCTTATTGTCAGGATGAATTCTCCCTCCAAGCCCTCAAAGCTCTTGTGCTCCCTAGATGCGAAAGCCTTGTGTTGTTCTTCGCGGCCTAGCCTTTTGCTCGTGCAAGACTTGGTCCCCTTTTATAGATTCTTGCAGAGATCACTTGTAGAGTTGGAACGAGAAGCAAATTCTGAAAAACGCGCTAAAATAGACTCCCATATGGCCAAGACGTGTGGGACCACATGGGCATGTGGCTTTGGGCTAAGCCCTTAGTCGCACGGACAAGAAATTCACACGAGCAGTTGGTGCGATTGATAACCTTGTCCACACGGTCGTGTGAGATCACACGGTCCGGCCGTGTGGACTTGTTACATCCTCTGTTTTATTCCTTTCTTCACACAACCGTGTGATTTCACACCACCACCTCACACGGCCGTGTGAGGCAACACGGTTTGGCCATGTGACTTGCTTTTGTTCCCTTTTTCCATCATTTTGATTATCTCTTTGTATTCGGCAATCTTATCTAGGCATCCTAACTGACATTTCTTCATTTTAAGCTCTGTTTCCTGCAAGAACTATAAGAATACGTAGTATCATGCCCTTTAAAGTAAACCAAGTAAAAACATAGTAAATATGCGTGCAAATGCATCAATTATATATCAATTTAAACCCCAAAATGCACGTATATTTTACACACATCACTCTCTCCACCATAGCTAGGTCGGAGGATGCTGTGGGAGACAAAACTACGTAGTTTGGAGGTGAAGGAGAGCAAACAACTGATAAGCAGAGTGAAATTAATGAAGCTCGGACGGTTGAGACTGTTCCAGCTAAAATTCCTCAGATATGTAGGCCGATGAAGTCGCGATGCAGCCAAAGCAAAGGATGGGAAAGAGGCCATGAGAGTTGAGACTTGGCCATGAAAGTGCAATCCTAGGAGTTAAAACTGAAGGATGGCACCAAGACCCTAAGGTAGCCGAGTCCGCCAAAGGGATATCTGTTGAAGATCCCAAGACAGTTGAGTCTGTCGGAGGGAATACTTAAGCCCTGTTAGGAAATTTAATATATTTTGATGATACCATGTAAAACTTTAACTAGGAAGTTGGCACCCTATTTTCCTTGTAATTTGTATTGTAATAGATAGATGGAAAAGCTGAGTCAAGTCAGCTAAGTCAAAGATTACAAGAAGTCAACTTCGGACTAAGTGAAGATACTGCTATGTGTCAGCTGAGTAAGGCCATGAAGGAAGTCAAGGACTCTACTGAAGAAGAGTCAGCTGAGGAACAACTGTGAGAAGTGTCAGTCAAGTCAACTCAAGGGGCCAAGTCTAGAGAAGTGACAGTTGAGTCAATCCAATGATTAGAGCAGACTCAAGTCACCTGGGGTAAAGGCAATAGTCTAGTCAAGACAACTGGCTTGGATCCATTGATTAAAGTCAAGAATATTACTCCATTTAGTAGTATGACAATCTGCCAGGTCTAAAAGTGTTTGGCCCAGAATTGGGCAAAAGGAATAAGCCAATGAGAAAAACTGCACCTTGTGTCAGACACCTGCAAATGCTGGAATGCCATTAATATGAGGAAAGGTCAACATCACCAAGGTTGCAGGCCAAAAAAAGACAAGCCAACGAACACAAAGAAACTAGCATATCTCTTCAACGGGAAATATTCAAATAGGCACTATAAAAGGCTAAGAAAGCTATTAAGAAGAGGTGACCTTGATGACCGGAACCACGAACGAACAAGCAATATCAAAGCAAGTAATCTGCACAATATTCTTGTAGCAATTCAGGCAATTCCTCAAGCCTTAAATTCGAAGAAATTCAATCCAACACAAGTTGTGAAGGAGAGATGACTTCAACCAATTGAAGAGGAAACTTTTGAAGAAACAACAAGGTCTACTTTCCAAGTCAGGATTGTAGAAAGGTTCAAGGTCGAACCATTATTAAGTTTGTTGGAGGGCTTCATGATCAAATCCAAGAACTTGAGAAGTGAGTTGAAGTAGCAAGACAGTTGTCCCGTGAAGAAGCTGAGTCGTAAGAGAAGCCAGCTGTGTGATCAAGGCTATTTTCAGACTGATAACCGCTTATAAACTGATCTGTTACATAAAGGATTCCTCCAGGAGTTGGAGAAGAGAGGATTAGAAGAATTACCCCATCTTCCAACCTCTATAAAATATTTGTGTCATTTACTTTTATTAAATTTACATTCCTGCATATTTATTTATATTTGCTGTTAGTTTACATTTGCTATCCAACTGATAATTAATCAAGTGCTAAAAACGAAGTGTTTAAAACAAGCTTAAATAAAATCAAAGAGTGTTAAGTCTTTCGCTGTTAAAAACCAAATCAGCCAAGTTAAGTATTTGGCTTAAGCAGCCGAGTTATAATATCAACAGCTCTATCGAGTCTGTTGAGTGGGTAACTTAGTTGAATAGCCAACTTAGCTGTTCCCCAAGGATACAGTTGTTTGAGTTAACTCTGTTGAATATTTTAAAATGACTAAAATCGAAAATTTGGTAAGGTTTATTCAACCCCCCTTCCTAAACCTTACACCACACCCCTTTGGACCTACAAGTTGTATCAGAGCGGTTGGTTCATTGAGCCTTTCGCACTAGTTAGTGGCTTTGAGAACAAATGGGATGGGCACCTTAAGGCTGTTTAAGGAACCAATATGTTTTGATTTCAAGTGCACCAATAAAATATACTATAATCTTTGTATATTGATTCTTCTAAATTCCTTTCTTGTATTCTCTTGTGGAGTTGGGATAAGGGTGCGAGTTAGTGAAAAATTTGTAATAGGGTGCGAATTTCTGTGTGATTGTATAAACTTTTTCACATAGTAGAATTGATCTAGGGGTCATGGTTTTTTTTCCGGTTTTGGAGTTTCCACGTAAATCTTGTACTGTTGTGTTTTTATTTTATTTCTCGGTTATTTCTGCTTATCTCTAGGGGATGAATATGTAATCTAATTTTCCCAACAATAGGGGAGGAATAGGAGGAGATGGTGGTGTAAGTGTGGAGGTGGAGAAGAACTAGGATATTTGTAGGTCCCAAGGGTGTGTGGTGTAAGGTTTAGAAAGGGGGGAGGAGTTGAATAAACCTTACCAAATTTTCACTTTTTAGTCTTTCTAAGAATTTCAACAGAGTTAACTCAAATCAGATTCACTTCTTTTATTTTTGACACAAAAAGCAACAAACTCCACTTTGGTAAAATAAAAGAATCTCCATTGTCTTCACCGACAATGATGATTCTCAAACCAGAAAATCATCATCCTCAAATCAGAGAACAACCTACTCCAACATGTGAGTAGACCACTGAGGATCAATCTTTCTTAGAATTCCATTCGCCACATTCGAAAAACTTGCTAAAATGTATGGTGCAACTTCTAGCTCTTGGCTCTCCTAGAAGTCCTTCAGCCATGAATATAACATCCACCACACACCCTGCATTCATGCGAAGTCAATGCTTGTTGGCAAACTTTTGGACCTACTAACACCATTACATCCTCTTTCATAGCCACTATACATGCCATAATGATGTACATTTTCTCCTCAAAGAAAATCTTCATATATCACAATGTTAGCCTCCATCTTGACAATTACGCTTTGTATGCCCAGATTCTATGCACTTCCAACAAACAATATTCTTGGAGTCTTTCTTCCTCCCTTTGCTAGCTGCCACCATTACGGAATTTTCTGTTGAAGTTCCCCCATCACTCATCAGCCTTCTCTCCTCAGAAATAAATTTACCTGTGACCTCAGCAAAAAATAAATTTTCCTTCCCATACATCAAAATTGGCTTCATGTGCTCATAAGAACGTGGAAGATATAGGATGAGTCATGACACCTTATCCTTATCTTCAATCTTCACTCCAATTATCTTTAACTCTAAGATAATGCCATTGAGTGTACTCAAATGATCTGAGATTTTAGATCCTTCGTTCATCCACAGTGTTTGAAACTGCTTCTTAAAGTACAACTGATTTGAAATGCCCTTTGCTTAGTACAAAGCCTCAAGTTTTTCCCATAATTGATCCTTAGCGTTCGAAATTCCATGCACATTTACAAGAACATTCTTAGCCAAACATAGTCGTATTGTGCTTGTAGCCCTCAAATCCAGATCCTCCCAATCTTCATCAATCATACTAGACTTTGCAGAATCATTGTCAGATGCTCTACTTGATTCGCCAGCACAATCTAACTTGGTAGAATTGCCCGAACCTGGCCTTTCTTATAGAGCCTTCTGTAATCCGGATTGTACTTGCCACAAGCCAAAGTTGATCCTTCCATCAAATTTCTCCACGTGAAACTTCATTGAATTTGAAAACTTTGACATACTTGCTTATACACCCCCAACCTAATGAATAACCATCTCAAAATATCTTTTCTGATGTGGAAAATCAGATAATGCTGCAACCACAAGCATACTAAGAACTTTAAGAGACCCCCGAAACCTGCCTCTCAAGAAATATTTTCTGATGTGGAAGATCAGACAAATTTTCAACCACAGATCATACTCAGAATTTCAAGAGACCCGACTCGAGCTCTGATACCACTTGTTGCGAAAATTGTATTTCATATTCATCCCCTAGGGACAAGCAGAATTAACCGAGAAATAAAATAAAAAATAACAAAAACACACACTACAAGAACATCCCAGTTTACCGATAGAATTTACCAACAGAAATGGTTTTGTCACTAAATTTTACAATTACCTGCACAATACCTACAGAATAAAAAATATCATTTTTCCCCAAATTATACCGACAGATTACCGACAATTTTTCAATTATGTGGGTAAATATTTTACCTACAATGATTTTACCTACACTGTATACCTACAGATTTTTCTGTAGGTAAACTGATTTTTTTCTTGTAGTGACGAGATTTAGGTGGAAACTTCAAAACCGGAGAAAAACCACGACCAGCAACTCTATTGTATGAAATATTTATACAATCACACAAACATTCTCTCTCTCGACTCCAATACTCCCACACTATTACAAATCTTTGAGTAACTCACGCCCTTCTCCCAACTCTACAAGAGAATACAAGTAAGGAATTTAGAAGAATCAAAATACAAAGATTATAGTTTATTTGATTGATGCACTTGAAATTGTTGAGTTGGTTTTATACCAACGTATTGAGTATTCTAGACTATGATTTTGCATTGTTTTCGGGTATTTCTAGTGTCGTTTGAGTCGAATTCATGTAATTAGTTGTCGCTTGAGAGTCGAGACTGGTCTTGGTAGCCAAAATTGGTTAAAAATGATGAAAAATGTGTTGGAAGGAAACAATTGCATGTTAGAAGTTGAAAAGCGGAAAATAATATTCAGGGACGAGCACCGCAGTGACAAAACCCCTGTGCCGCAGCGCGGGGGTCGAAAATGGAACATTGACACAGGGGAAGAGTGCGCTGCAGCGCCCAAGTCAAGGGCCGCAGCGCGCCAGCGGACATAGCAAAGCAGTCTTCAGCGCGTGCTGTAGCGCGCAAGGGGAGGCCCTGCAGCGTGCCAACATGCTAGGGTCGACGAGGAATGGCTTCAGTAGGCGCTACAGTGCCCAGGCCAAGGGGCTGCCGTGCCCGGCGTGAAACAGAGGGGACGCCAGGCGTCCGCAGTCACGTGACAAAGACGCAAAGCAGAATGATTTTGCGCATCGCTAAAGATGCACCATTTCAGCATTGCAGTCAGTGCGGTCCAAACTGAACATGGGCTGTGCAATTATTTTGGGCCTTTTGACGTGAGTTCGAGGGCTTTGACTTATAAATACACCACGGAGGCATACGAGACAGAGGTCAGACATTTTTTGGAGCACAACGTAAGGCAAGAGACACAGAGCTAGGGTTCGGGACGGCCATTGAAGGCACTTCTCGTCTGGACACAGAGAGAATTCCTTCTCTTTTCTTCTCAATTAATTCTCTTTCTTTTCTTTGTCAATTTTTAAGATGTATAATTATTTCTTTGCGAGTTTTTGTACATCAATCATGAGCTAAACCCATCTTTCTAGAGGATTGATGTAACTTACGTTTGAACCTATGTTTTGATTTCCAGTTTATGAAATTCTCATGTTATTTAATCTATTTGTGCTATTTGATTTGATTGCATCTGAATTATCTGATCAATAGTTTAGATTGTTTGGCGTGTTTAATTTGACACTTGAGAGAGGTAATTGAATGCATGGCCATAGAATAGCACAACCTAGGGTTTCATAGAACTGAGAGATTTATGAATCTTTTGATGTCTGTGATAAAATATTCATCGAGCGTATTAGGGTTTAATTTATAATTTTTACAGAGATATCAAAATCAGAATTCGAACCTAGAATCACTTGACACTCGAGAGAGGAAGTGATAAATGGTAGGAATATTGGCTTATAGATTAATAACTTGTGATTAATCAACTGGATTGAAAACATAGGGGATAACTAGGTGAAATCAACCCTCTAGAATTCATATCTTAAGTGTTTGATTATTTGTCTGAACCAATTGTTAGTTTAATTTTAGTTTTATTTTAAGTTTAATAAACATCCATCTCTTTTCATTTCTAGATAGAATTAAGTTATTTTAATTATAGTACTTAGTATAAAATTTGATAACAATCCCTGTGGAGACGATAACCCTACTTTCAAAAATATACTAAAACTTGACACTATACACTTGCGGTAAGAATTTCTCGATCAAGTTTTTGGCGCCATTGTCGGGGATTGTTTTATCTTTTTTTAAACCAATACTATTACCAAGTAGTCTTAATCCTAATCTAGACTAGTTTAGGAATTATAATTTCGTGTTTCTCATTTACTTGTCTGTTTATGCGAGATTCCAAAGATATTAATTTGCTTTCTTTTGATCCAGAGATTAAAAGGACACTTCGAGCACTCAGAGCAGCAAAGCGAGCAGAGAATCGAGCAATGGCAGAAGACGGGGAAAATGAGAATGCTAGAATTCGGGTCGTGAACGTGTCACCACAGCTAGAGGCACATGAAAGGGCAATCTAGGATTATTTCCTGCCGATCGTGAACCAGAATTACTCGGAATTGTGCGCCAGCCCATAAATGCGAATAATTTCGAATTGAAACTGGCCCTCATAAGCATGGTTCAGCAGAATCAGTTTGGGGGGAGTCCAGTGGATGATCTGAATACACATCTGGCCACATTCTTGGAAATTTGCGACACCATCAAGATGAATGGTGTAACTGATGAGGCCATTCTATTGAGGCTTTTCCCGTTTTCACTCCGGGATAAGGCCAGACGGTGGTTACTGACATTCTCCCCTGGGAGTATTAAGAGCTGGGATAATCTGGCTCAAATTGTTTTAGCAAAATTCTTCCCTCCCAGCAAGACAGTCCAACTGAAGAGCGAGATAGCCCAATTCCGACAGATTGATTTTGAGTCGTTATATGAAGCTTGGGAGCGATTTAAAGATCTATTGCGGAGATGCCCACATCATGGCTATGCAGACTGGCAGAGGGTTCAGTATTTTTACAATGGGCTGAATGGGCATACGAGGATGATACTAGATGCGGCATCAGGAGGTACATTGATGGCTAAAACTCCGACTGAGGCCTTACTTCTACTTGAAGAAATGGCCACCAATAGCTATCAATGGCCCTCCGAGAGGTCAGCGTCGAAGCCGGTTGTCGGTGTTCTTGAGCTTTATACAATGTCAGCTTTGGCAGCTCAAATCTCGAGTCTGACAAAGCAATTAGCAATCATGAATACTGGCAACACACCACAGCAAGACGCAATCCCACCTGCCGCCGTTCACGCAACCGCCAGTCACGAGACCAAGCAAGTCAATTATATGAATAACCGGGATTTTAATAACAGAGGTAATTCATTACCAACTCACTATCACCCGGGACTTGGCAATCATGAGAATCTCTCTTATAGCAACAACAGGAATGTATTGAACCCACCTCCAGGTTATCCCAACCCGTCAAGTTCCAATGCATTCGGAGGTGAAAAGAAGCAGTCGCTAGAGGAGATACTAGGCTCATTCATTGGAGAGACCAGGAATCGGATGAACAGGAGTGATGCGCAGATTGATAGTCTGAGTACTATGATGAGCACAATGGAGACACGTATTAGGTCGATCGAGACATAAATGGGTCAGTTGGAAAAAACAGTGAATTCATTACAAAGAAGGGAAAGTTCCCGAGTGATACAGAGGTTAATCCGAGAGAGCACTGCAATGTGATTTATGTGAAAACGGAAGCGAAAATTCAGCCTGTCCCCGAAAAATTGCCTATTTATGCGAAACCAGTGGAATCCAAGAAAATGAAGTTGGAAGAGTTTGAGACTGTCTATTTGACTGAGGAATGTAGTGCAATATTCCGCAGTAAACTACCTCGAGTAAAAATGAAGGATCGAGAGAGTTTTACTATTCCTTGTACTATTGGAGGAATTTTCTTTGAAAATCCACTTTGTGATCATGGGTCGGTGTGAATCTTATATCTCTTTCTAATGTGACAAAGTTTGGGCTCGGGAGGTGAAACCGCCCAACATCACGTTGGGTTTCTTTGATCGATCCATCGCTATCCGTGGGGAATCATTGAAGATGTGTTGGTAAGAATTGATAAATTTGTTTTTCTGTGGATTTTGTAGTGTTGGACGTGAACGAGGACAAGAAAATACCTATAATCTTTGGGCGGCCATTTTTAGCTATAGCACGGGCTTTGATCGATGTAGAAACGGGAAAGCTAACTCTGCGGGTAAATTAGGAGAAAGTCGTATTCACCATCCATCCAACCAACATGCAAAAATTTGAATCAAATAATGGTAAGCAGATGGTTGGGAATATAGCTGAAGACATTTGAGGTTGGGAAGTTTCTAAGGGAAACGTGGATAGCATGCTTATTGGAGCCCCAACTTGAGGATAATCTGACAAAGTCTGGCTGAAGACTGTAAACTTAGCGCTTCTTGGGAGGCAACCCAAGCCCCTTTTATTGCTTTCATAGTATTAATATAGTTCAGTAGTTGTTTTTGTTTTTTCTGAATTTTTTGCATTCTTAGGAGTAGTAAGTTGCATCACACCCCACACCTCTTAGTTCTGCGAATCCCACATATCCCACTCCATCTTCACAAAGGAGCACTCTAACACCACACACACCATCTTCATCTCATCCACTCATTATTTGGTAAGTTTGCAACTTCCAAACCCTACCCCATGGTTTTCTCTCGATCTTGTGATTTTTGTGTGATTGAATTGTAGTAGTGCTAGGATAATTGTCATTGATTTGTGGATTGTGGGTTGGTTGATCATGCTAGTGTTGGTCCCAAGGGGTGTGAGTGTAAGGTTTAGAAGGGGGGTTGAATAAACTTTACCAACTTTTCGATTTAGTCCTTTTAAAAGTTCAGAGTTAATACTTCACAGTTGTGTCCTTGGTGGACATATAATTTAGTTAATCAGTAGAGTTAGTCACTCAACGCACTGACCGAGCCGTTGATAGAATAACTCACCTATTAAGACTAAAGACTTAGCTCAACGTGGTGGTTTGTTTTCGGAAGACTTAACACCCTTAAATTTGGTTTAGTTGATATAATACTTGGTTTTAGCACTTAGAGATTATCAAGTGGATAGCAAATTTATCAGCAGACTAAACAAATAAGATGCAGGAATTAAAGTGCTGAAATGTAAATGACACGATAAGTTTTTATAGAGGTTCGAAGATGGGGTAATTCTTCTACTCCTCTCTTCTCCAACTCCTGGAGGAATCCACTAAGTATTGATCAGATACAAAGTGGTAACTGTCCAGATACAAGTTTTGATCACACAAAGTGACTTGATCCTTTGGGACTCGACCTGGAGATGCCTTGGTCATGCGGTGGCTTCTCGTATGACTCAGCCTTTCTTCACAGGCGTTGCTTTGCTACTAGCCCACTTGCTCAAGCTCCTTGGATTTGATCACGAAGCCCTCCAAAACTTGAGACCGGTTCGACCTTGAACCTTCCTACAATCCTCCGTGGAATGTAGACCCCTTGATTCTTCAAAAAATTTCTCTTCAACTGATTGAAGCTATCTTTCCTTCACAGGTGAGTGTTGGATTGATTTTCTTCGTAATGTAGGCTTGAGGATTGATCTTGAATGATTTGAGAATATCTTGGGTTACATTTCAAATGTTTGCTTGAATGTTCGTGGTTCGTAACCTTCTCTCGAGTTATTCTTCACCTTTTATAGTGATCTTTCAAAAATCGCCGTTGAAGAGATAGCTTATTTTTGAAAGTCACTTGTGGTCGTTGGCTTGTCTTGTTGCATCCTTGGAATTGCCACTTCCTCGTATGGATTGTTCTTGACTTTTCGTAGTTCGACATGGTGCGGTGCTTCCCATTGGTTTATTCCTTTTGCACGCTTCTAGATCGAGCACTTCAATCATTTGATGACTCTTCTCATCACTTCAACCTTGAGACTTGGCTGTCTTGAGTTGACTTTGACTGATACTTTACTTAGTTGCATCTCAGTTGCACCTTCGGTCGAGTTCCCGTCTTCTCTTCTTTGCCATACTCATTGTCCTTGCAATGAGAGTCTTCCTTCTAGTCTCGGTTGTCTTCTTGCATGTTTAGGCATACCGACTTAACTCACCTTGACCAGCCCTATCTATTACAATGCGATTTTACAACAAAAATGGGGTGCCAACTTCCTATTCTAAGTTTTACATGGCATTCATCAAAATCTATAAAATGATTTCCCAACAATTTTTCCCCCTTTTTGATGATGCCAAAACTTAAAACCTCCATACAATTATTTAACAAAGCAAATATACATACGACAAATGTAGAACCACGTAATGTATGTTTAGAATCGATCTTTTATTGATCATAACATCCTTGTTCTTTACATAGTTTTTTAGAGTGTATCGAGCTTAAACCAACAAAAATGTATCGTAGTTTAACAGGGGCTTAAGCCAACCATGCTGTCCTATATTTACACAAGTATAGAGTTTGTACAGTTTTTATATAGTATACGTAAGACTTACATAAAATGTATTTACATAGTAAAATACATGAAGGGTGGACAAGAACACTTCATCTCCTTCGCCGCCTCCTTCTTTCATCTTCTTCTTGACTCTGTCATCTTCCTCGATCTTCTTTTCTTTTTCTCTTGTCTCTCCTCCCATGTCTCTCCTCCCATAGTGAGTTTGTCTTTTATTTTCTTCTTCAATTCTTTTCACATACTCGGCATTGTTCTTAGCCACTTGCAGATTGGATACTTGTCAAAAACCCAGTAGATCCCTCCTTTCTTGCCTCGGATCTATGTACTCAATGTTTTTAGAGATCTAGTCCAAACCTCTTCCTCCACCATCGCTTCTTCTTCCTCCGCCCGGGCGTGTATTTATCGGGTTCTTCTTCTTCCGGTTTGAGTGACTAAGCGGAGTGACCAGCAGAGCGATCAAGCGGTAGTCACGCCTCGTCGCCTTCTTCACATAGTGTGAGACCTTTTTTCCCAAGATAAGTCCCGTGCTTGAGCCATGGACATGTTTGCGAAGTATCCTTCGATGCGGCGTTTAAATTCATCAACTGATCTCGCTCGCCCGGCATCCGAGATGGCATAAGTGTCTCTGCTTCACCGGAATGCCTCCATGTTGTTTCAGAATATCCATAACTCGGGCATTCATCCTTCCTTCCACTTCCTCCATCCCTGCTTCAACTGTCTTTCTCTTTTCAGCCATTGGTACAGCAGAGTGTTGGAGTGGCAGAGTCACTGAGAGTTTGCTGATAATATCAGCTGTGACAAGACTTTGTTGGGGGGTTTTAGCAATCATCAAGGTCACATCTTTCGATCCTTCCCCCTCAACAGACTTCCCTTTCTTTTCTTTTAATACTTCCTCAGCTGTCTTTGCCTTCACAGCTGCTCCCTCCTTCTCAACTTCAGATCCCTTCAGCGCTTTTAGGTATTCCTCTTCCCCCTTTTTGGCATCATCAAAGGAGAGAGGAACCCCTGGAAACAAACTAGCAAGCAGGAAGTCGAGTCTGCTGATAGCCGAGTTCTGCTTCGAGTCTGCTGCGGAGTATGCTGCGCGAAACTCAGAGCGAGTAGCGTTGGATTCAGCTTTAATCAACTTCATCTCAGCCATGAGAAGGCTGAATTTTCGATCCATGTTTTCTTCCATACGCAGGAGCTCATTCTTATTTTGCTCACGCAGCAGCTTTATCTCAAAGCAATGTGAGATTCATGCATTTGCTCAATGTGTTCTTTCAATTTTGTCTTTGCATCAAAAAGCATTCTCAGCCGCTGACCAACACTTGTTGAACAATGTTTTGAAATATCTAGCTTGTTCCACACGCATTGTTTTCTTGTTGCCACCACTCCCGATTCTCGACTATTATGCCTCTCAAGTCGCAGTAAGGTTGGCATCTCTCTGTTATCCAATCTCATGTCCATCGAGGCCTGGTGCCTCTCCATCCGTTCAATTTCAGCAAATAATGCTTTGAACACCTCCCGAACTTCAGTTATTCCCTCTGTTTCAGCTGACGGTCATGCAGCGTCAAAATCATAGTCAGCTGGAACGATGGTATCTGATGGAATGACAGGATCTGGTATGTGGTAGCGCTCGAGATCTCTTTCTGACTCTTCAGTGAGGTTGGGTACCTCCAGAGAGAAGGGAAATGATTCGACAAAGGGATCATCACGGGCAACTAGGATTTGTTCAATGATGAGTGGTGCTCGTGAAGTTCCTTGTGGAGTCGAACCTGCTGCAGCTTGGGGAGCCTGCGCAGTGGACTCTGTTTCAGCTGGGGTCTGTTGTGAAGTTGACCCGCCTTGCGAGCCTCAGCTGTCTCAACAGCTTTGTCGGTCTCAGCTGGTTTTTCCAAGTGAGTTGACTGGTCCTCGGCCTTATCAGAAGCATCATCAGACGATGATGAGATTTCCATGGGTGGCTCATCATCAAAGTTGAAAGTTTGGCGAGTAGTCTTGAGGTCAGACTTACTCGTGGTTGGAACATCCTCAGCTGAGTCTATTGGATCAGTCACAGGGGATGACTCAGCTTCATCGTCTCCTTCCGATCCCGAAAGGTTACATCGGGATTATCCCGGGAATTGTGAAGCGCACTTATCTCCGTTCACGATGGATCAATGATAGCAGGAGGGATGTTCTGACTTGACTTCTTTACCCAGGAAGTCTCAACCTCCCGTTGGCTTTAATTACCTCCCGCAGGTCTCAACCGCAACGAGGCCTGGATATCCTTTTTGACAGTGTCACTGTCTTAGGGTCTTTGCGGTGGCATCCATTGGAGTCTCAACTCCATGGATTGCACTTTCGTCGCCCAGTGTTAACTCCCGGGGTTGTTCCTTCCTCGTGCCTCTCGACCGCGGCAGGTCATTAGCCTTCGAGCGGTTGGCACCTCACCGAGACAGTCTCAACTATCCGAGCCTCGTTGATGACAACTTGTTGTGTACTTTGTGTTTGTTCCTTCTCCACTTCGCCTTCTAGATTCATTGTGGAGTCAGTGCAAAGATCCTCCGACCTTGCCTGCCGGTGGAGGGAGTTTCCTCCCGGCACACCACCGAGTGACTTGGAATGGGGTCACTCGTCTCCGGACTCTCGGTCGTTTCCATCGAGTATTTAGCCGTTGGGGCGGTGGTAAGACACCTTCATTAGGGGTTGGCTCGACGGGGTCCCTACTATCCCGTTTCATCGCCAGATTCCTTAATTCCTTCTTCCGAGTGAGTGGGGAAGTGGTGGCGAAGAACAACGGTGGCAATATGTTGCACCACTCCCATGGGGTCTATCTCCAGTTTGTGTTTTGGAAGACTCTCCTGGTCCCTCCATCATTCTTTGCTCATGAAGGATTTTGGATTCTTGCATTGCTTGCTGCATTTGCAACTCTTCTCGGGAAAGAATGGTCCAGATCCTCATCACTTTTCGATAGGACGTCAAAGTGAGGATGTGTATGTTACGTGGTGCCGGTGAGGGGCAGATGATGGCCTTCTCACGTGCCTCTGCGTCACTCAATTTGCTTTAGCCCGTTCATTTTCTTTTCGAATTTCCGATATATTTATGCAATTATCCTCGTCAAGGGCTTGCAACATTGTGTCCACCTCAAGAAATCGGAGAGTTCTTCTTCCTCAAAGAATGAACTCGGATTTTCAAACCGCACTGGATAGGCTCAACTTCCATTTTCTCCACTCGCAGACGATTTTGGATGTCCTGGATACAATGGAGAGTGCATGATTACATCGTCTTCATCATTCTCTTTTGGCCCTCGTTTCCGGTATTAAGGTTAGCAGATTTTCTTTCGCCGACACCTTCAAAGACCTGCATACGGTGGAGAGACAACCCGTTAACAGTGATTTGGTTGTCTCGGTGTGCCTTGTTCCTCGTTGTTTCGTCTCACAATTTGGTCATCGAGTTGCCTCTGTTGGTCGGCCTCAGACTTGGCGATTTCATCAATCATTTCCGAGACTCCACTTCTCCAGCCCGAGCCTAGGAAGTATCTTCTCCGGTGAGTGGTCGACTCACCCGGTTTCTCAAGCTCGGAACACTTGAAAATTCTTCTTCTTCTCTTTGTTTGTACCGGAGGGATTTTCGGGTTCGGATAGAGTTTCTTCCGAGTCTTGGGCGGGGGGTGTTGTTGTTTTCTTCTAAGGAGCTGGCCATCTTGGCTTATCGTTCTCCTCTTCTTGACGATAGGAGAAGGTATTTGAGATTCCTTCTCCAGTACAGCTGCGAGGGCAGGAGACACTCACGCTGGGCAAAGTGACTACTGCGGGCGATGGCAGATTTTTTTTTCTTTTTCTGCAGGAGCAGATCTTTCTTAGTGCGCAGGAGCGGTCTTTTTCTTTGGTGTAGAGGGACGCTTGTATCTTCGGGTCACCGATTCCCCCTCACTTGTATCACTCTCTTAGCGTAGGCTCTCTTCGTGCGCCCGAGAGGTTTGATCGGAGCATTCTCTTATTTACATGGAAAGCCTTTCCATGTCGAAGAGGGACTTTCTTCACTTCCATTATTCGCCAATTACAGGCCGTATCCCGTGGATCCTCCAAATGTTCCATCCTCCTTGAAGGATTTGTTCCTACATTCTCGCGAAAGTCCTGTAGACAAACTCGGCCAGTTCACTTTCTTTTCTTCAATGGTCGCGGCCATTACGATCAATTTTGCTTTGGACGGTTGGTCAAAGCCGCAAAATTTGATGTCTATGCATTTGGCAACGATGTCCAACAATTTGTGGTAGTCCTCCTTCAAAGATCCTCTTGTTAGTGTAGACTATCTTTTCAAAGACGGTCGGTGGCTACTTCCTTCCAAGCGGAGCCAAGTCAACATCACTTCATTGATTTCTAGTGCTCCTTCCGCCAGTAACTAGCGTGTTCTCGCCAAATCCTTGGCATGAATGATGAACTCCTTCCCGTGAACAGAGGATTTGATCCCCTTATCGTGAATCTCGGCGTTCACGTAGAACCGTGCGACCTCTTACACATAGGTCATCGGAAACTCCATCGTCGAGAAATGGTTTTAGCCCAGGACGTTTGAGTTTTCAGCGATCTTCTTTACGAGGGCGTCATCGGACCCCTGTTTGACCATACCCTCAAAATCCACAGTAGACCCGGTGTGGATTTGCTTTCCTAGCTTTACAAAATCATGAGTAGATGCCATTTTTCAGTATTTCACCGAATGAAACTTAGAAGGTGATTTGAAGATTGATAGGGTTTTGAGAGAGGTTTTTGCCTTTGCTTCTGAGAGAGAGAAATGAACAGTTTTTGGTAATGTGTGAGAGAAACGGACGAAAGAGTTTAAATATGGTTCATGAAAGGACGTGCGGGTGGTTTTTGAAATGTGATCGAAATCAACGGCTTAGATTTTGCACGCCGATTAGCTTTTAATGTCTCGTATTTAATGCGGCAGCATTTATATCCAATCATAAGCTTGGTGTGCAGCTTTTGACTATACACATCATTATTATGCTGACGTCATTCTTAAAAACCTTCCCGCTTAGTAAAAACGACTGCGTTTTTGTCACTTTGCTCATAAATGACTCGAACATCCCTTAGCCGATTTAACTCTTCTTCTCACATTTCTCCTAGTGACTCAAATTGTCGCCTAACTCAAGATAACTGTCTTTCCGATACGGGTGATTCACTTATTTGATTTGAGAGTTCGGCTCTTTTTCCTTTTCGTGTTTCATTTCTTTTCTTTTGAGTCTTCCGAGTGTCACCACTCAATTAACCCTAACTCATGCTTGAGTTCTTCAAATCTAGACTCACATAATGGTTTTGTGAATATGTCCCAATAACCTGTTTATCGGTTGAAATATATTCCAAGGTGATGTCCTTCTTTTCAACATGATCTCTTATGAAGTGATATCTCGACATCGATATGCTTTGTTCTTGAGTGCAACACAGATTTTGAGTGATTGCAATTGCACTTGTGTTATCACACATGATTGGAATTTCCTTTTCTTCAACTTCATAGTCTCTGTTTGTTGTCTCATCCCAGGACTTGGGCACAACAATTGCCCCAGCCTATGTATTCTCCTTCACCTTTTTGTAGAGGTGGCTATTGAATTTTGCTTTTTGCTAAACCATGAAATTAGCTTTGTTTCCAAGCATTTGACATGTGCCCGAGGTGCTCTTCTGTCAACTCTACATCCAAAGATAATCAGTCCGAATAGCCAATTAGCTTGAATCCACCTTCCTTTGGATACCATAAGCCAACTTCTTGGCTTCCTTTCAAATATCTCAAGATCCACTTTCCTGTCATGTGTCTAGAACAGCCACTATCCATGTACCAGGTTCCTTGGCACTCAGCTGTTCCTTGAACCTGCAAACAAGGAAATTAAGTTTTAGGTACCCATATTTGTGCGGGTCCCGAGGGGTTAGTATTGTAAGATGATCCAACCAATCTATAGCCAAATGATTTTACTCTAAGGGGTTGCCATCTATCGATTGCCATAATCATAATTAATTTTGGCAAATTGCTTGGGGATTCTAGGTTCATACGAGTTGTCTCTTTTGTCCGTATGCCTGTATATGTGTTTTAGCAATTGCCTTCTTTGGGTAGTTGTGATATCCGAGTGTAGTGCCTAGGTGCATATGTGTCTTTGATGAAAGCTCTTATACCTTTGGAATGGCCTTTGCTGAGTTATAGGCCTTTGCCATTTGGGCTTATATTCCATAGGTCTTTCCTGATAGTTCACATTATTCCAATCAGCTTGGCTTGGGTGCCTTCTACCATTCCCTTCATATGTATTTCTTTTATAGAACTTCTGGGGTTTTTGGTAGCTCTGTTGCTTCTTTACTGAGTATTTCTGTTTGGAGTTTCTTTGAGGAACTCGGTGGATTTCTTCTCATTTGCCCTCTCAAAGACACTCAACTGGTTGTTTTCCTTTTCCTTTATAGCCAATGCCAGTTTGCTTGCGATTGTGCTTTGGAATAAATGTGTGTGCACTATTTGGAGTTTTGGATTTTTGAGATACTTCATTCCTTGAAGATCCTTTTTCCAAAATCACTTTTGGAGCTTGACATAGCACAGAGGAATTAAATCCTAAGCCTGTCTTGTCTCTACATTCTCTTTGACTCATAATAAGATCATCCAATGATTTAGATGCCTTAGTGAATGAGGCAATCACATTTTTGAGGTCATTTTCCCTCTTTTCTATAGCAGTTATCTCTGTTATTAGCTTAGCATTTTCAGTCTTTAGGCTTTCATTCTCATCAGCTATTTGACTTAGAGTACTCAGCTCCTTAGTCAGCTGTGAGTTTTGACTCTTGAGTAGGCTATTTTCCTCATTTAGTAGTGTGTGTGAGGATTTAATGTGTTCAAAATCTTTCATCATTTTGCCTAATGAATCATAAAGATCGAGTGGGTGATGAAGTGTGTGTGTCACGATCACTATCACTAGAACCGAGTGTGATGAGTCGAGTGTACCTCATCTTCTTGGTCGGGTTGGTCTTGTTCCTTGGCCATCAAACAAATCAAGGCTTCTTCTTGAGTCACTTGAGTAGTCGCCTTCACTACTTTGAATCAATTTGTATCTCTTGATGTGGGCTGTCTCGTGATCTCTGACCAACATTGCCTTTTTCTTTTCTTGTCTTCTTTCTCTGAAGACCTTTCTTTCTTCTTCATTCCTGTATTTGTTGACTACAGGATATCGGCAATCAATGGCATAGTGACCTGGTTGCCTGCAGTTCCAGCATAGATTTTCAACCTTTTGATCAGCTCTTTCCATTCTTGGATTGTCAGCCCTTTGATATTCAGCTTTTTGATGCTTTGTTCTCTTGGTTGGCCTATCTTCCCTTGACTTGGAGGGAGCTGAGTGTCTTCTGGAGGATTCGCCCTTGCCTCTTTTGTAGTTCTTATTGAAGAACTTGTTAAACCTTTTAACCATCAGGGCTATTTCCTCTGGGTCAATGACTTCTTTGACCTCAAACTCTCTTGCCATCCTTAACAATTAGAGCAGCTGTTTTGGGTACAGCTGTCTCTTCCTGGTCTTTTCTTCTCAGCTCAAATTCGTAGGCTTTGAGATCTGAGAATAGCTCATGGTTGGATGTCTTGGATAGGTCCATGGAATGTCTCAGTGCCATGACCTTCATTTCCCATTCAGCTAGGAGACTTTTTAGAATCTTCATACACATTTCCTTCTATGTATATTCTTTTCCAAGTGAAGATAGCTCGTTGGTAATTTCTGTGAATCGAGCATCCAGTTGATCCAAGGTCTCTCCTGCGATCATTTTGAAATTCTCAAATTTTCTGACAAAGAATCGACAATTTATTTTCCTTGATTTGCTCACGAGCCTTCACAAATCAATGTTAGCTTGTCCTGATTTTCTTTAGCCGTTTTGCATGATTTGACTTTGTTGAACATGGCTTTGTCCAAGGTTTTGTAAAGAATGTCCTTGGCCACATTGTCCGGTTATATCTTTTTCTGTCATCATTTGTCCATTCACTCTTGGTTTTTCAACCATAGCTGGTCCGGGAGCAACATCCTCTTCACCTTCACCGCAGACTCTCCTTACTGATTGTGTTCACTTTTAAAATTTGTAAAGTGGCCCATCCTCTATCACTATCCACATCTCATCATGTAATGCTGACACATGAGCCTGCATACGAATTTTCCAATCATCAAATTCTTCAATTGTGAACATATGGATGCGTGTCAAATTTGCTTCCATGATAATAACTTTTGATAGTAAAAGGAGTTTTGAAAACTTAAGTGCTAAAACAGACTTTGAAAAATTTGGAGATCTAGTTCAGTAACCAGTGCGGAAGGCTCAATGAACCAACCGCTCTGATACCACTTGTTGGTCCCAAGGGGTGTGAGTGTAAGGTTTAGAAGGGGGGGTTGAATAAACCTTACCAACTTTTTGATTTAGTCCTTTTAAAAGTTCAGAGTTAATACTTCACAGTTGTGTCCTTGGTGGACAGCTAATTTAGTTAATCAGGAGAGTTAGTCACTCAACAGACTCGACTGAGCTGTTGATAGAATAACTCAGCTATTAAGACTAAAGACTTAGCTCAACTGTGGTTTGTTTTCAGCGGAAGACTTAACACCCTTAAATTTGGTTTAGTTGATTTAATACTTGGTTTTAGCACTTAGAGATTATCAAGTGGATAGCAAATTTATCAGCAGAGTTAAACAAATAAGATGCAGGAATTAAAGTGTTGAAATGTAAATGACACAATAAGTTTTTATAGAGGTTCGAAGATGGGGTAATTCTTCTACTCCTCTCTTCTCCAACTCCTGGAGGAATCCACTAAGTATTGATCAGTATACAGAGTGGTAATAGTCCAGATACAAGTCTTGATCACACAGCTGACTTGATCCTTTGGGACTCAGTCTAGAGATGCCTTGGTCACGCAGCTAGGTTCTCGTACGACTCAGCTTCTTCACAGGGCAGCTGCCTTGCTACTACACCCCAATTGCTCAAGCTCCTTGGATTTGATCACGAAGCCCTCCAAAAACTTGAGACTGGTTCGACCTTGAACCTTCCTACAATCCTCCGTGGAATGTAGACCCCTTGATTCTTCAAAAATTTCCTCTTCAACTGATTGAAGCTATCTTTCCTTCACATGTGAGTGTTGGATTGATTTTCTTCGTAATGTAGGCTTGAAGATTGATCTTGAATGATTTGAGAATATCTTAGGTTACAGTTCAAATGTTTGCTTGAATGTTCGTGGTTCAGGTAACCTTCTCTCAGAGTTATTCCTCAGCCTTTTACAGTAATCTTTCAAAAATCTGCCCGTTGAAGAGATAGGCTTATTTTTGAAAGTCACTTGTGGTCGTTGGCTTGTCTTGTTCCAGTCCTTGGAATTGCCACTTCCTCGTATGAATTGTTCTTGACTTTCAGAGTTCTGACATGGTGCAGTGCTTCCCATTGGTTTATTCCTTTTGCACGCTTCTAGGACTGAGCACTTCAAGAAAGGTAGTATGGAGGTATTACTTGTTTAAGTAATTCTCTTGATTTCTGTGCAACGGATCTCTTTCAGTTGTCTTAACTTGACTACATTTTCTTCACATCCCCAGGTGACTTCGAGTCAGCTTTCAATCATTTGATGACTCTTCTGTCACTTCAACCTTGAGACTTGGCTATCTTAAGTTGACTTTGACTGATACTTTACTTAGCTGCATCTCAGTGCGCACCTTGATCGAGTTCGAGTCTTTTCTCTTCTTTGCCATACTCACTGCCTTTTGCAATGAGTCTTCCTTCTAGTCTCCAGTTTACAACAAAAATGGGGTGCCAACTTCCTATTCTAAGTTTTACATGGCATTCATCAAAATCTATAAAATGATTTCCCAACAGCTAGACTTAGGCTTGGTGTTGAATTTTGGGATTGAATTGAGTTATCTATTGCATCTACCATCTTTTCCCAAATTCATGCACACGAGGTGTTTTATTAAATGCCCCAATGACAGTTTCACATTGTTGAGTGTTATCTTGCATATCTATGCTTATCTTCTTGACATGGAACTACATTTTTCACTTGGGTGCATTATGTGCGTACTTTGATTTTCGATTTCTCACCAATAACCATTTTTTTTGGTTCCACGAGTTTTGTTTTCTTGTCTACCTTGCTCAGTTACAAAGATGCGAAACCAAAAAGGGACCAGGCCAAGGCGAATGGGAAGAACAAGACCACACCTTGGAGGCATACAACACCAACGGGCTCGTGCGCTAGGATGCATTGTGAGATTATACGAGGCACCTCATACACATAGTAGTACCACATGACTTCAATAAAGAGCCTTCGCTCCTCGGCTACCAGGAAAGTCCTTTTTCCCTCCTCTCCATTGGGGACAATGTCGTTTTAAGTTTTGGGGGTGTAGTTTATTTTTATTCATCGAGTCGAGTCTTGAGTCGAAAAAAAAATGAAAAAAAGAGTCTAGAGTCAAGTCGGGTCATCGTCAGAAATCGTGAAACTGCATGACTAAGCTAATTTGTTGAATATGAGTTGAACGGTCAAGAGAGCATGTGTTTGAACTGTGATTTATTCTTCTTTCCATTAATTCCATATATGTGCTTAACTGTGTTGATTTATTTGGGGGTGATTTATGCGGTTGAGTGTTTCTTGTATGATCCCACTGGATTCTAGAACTTGTCTGATCACTAGTCGAGGTGAAATCCTAGGTGAAGTAACACTAAGGAAGTGATTTAGGCCATTTTTGAACATGCTAGATCCTAAAATGCCTACCTTTGTATTATATTTTCCCTAGTGTCCCCCGTTAAGCCTTATAACCCCATTTCTTTGACAACCAATCTAATACCCAGAGCTTAAATGTGAAAATCCTAATTACCCATCACTCATACACACAAAGTATAGAACAATGTTGAAGGTTGAGGAGGGTATGATGATGATGGTAGGTGTTTAATTTCATGAATTGCCCGAAAAAAGAAAATATGAAACCCTATGATGCAAAATAATAAGTTTGGGGTTTGAAAAAAAGAAAAATATGAGAAACATCATCGGGATTGAAGGGTCATAAACATTGGGGATTTTAAACAAAAAGTGAAGGGTAGTTGCTAATTGGTGATTTGAACCGATAATTGTGTGTTTGGGTGATTTGAGCCACTTAAATCCTATATTTTCTTACCTTACCCTAAGCCAACATTACAAGCTTTGAAAGTCCTATTGATCCTTGTGTTACATAAGCCTACATTAGTGGAGATTAGTGTGAAAGACAAGCCTATGGAGTCCGGTAAGTATCTCAGTTTTATATTCAGAAAGTGGATCATCTTGAAAACACTTGATTGCGTGAATCTATCTGGATAATCAAAACGGAGTTGGTACGAACATTCCACCTCCATGATCACATTGTGAAAACTCGTGATTGATTGGTAGTGAAACGAAATTTGATGAATGAGTTTAGTTGTGAAGTTTTGCAGTTAGTCTGTTTGAGTCAGTTGGCTTTATTTTTGTTTCCTTCTTGTTTGTTGATTTTATAGAGTCTGTAATTGCTTGAGAACATGCAAACGTCTAAGTTTGGGGGGTATTTGTTGAGTTGGTTTTATACCAACGTATTGAGTATTCTAGACTAGGATTTTGCGTTGTTTTCGAGCATTTTAGTGTCGTTTAAGTCAAATTCATTTAATTAGTTGTCGTTTGAGAGTCGGGATTGGTCTTGGTAGCCAAAAATGGTTAAAAACGATGAAAAACGTGTTGGAAGGAAAAAATCGCAAGTTAGAAGTTGAAAAGCAGAAAATAATATTCACGGACGTGCCGCGCCGCAGTGCCAGGGTTGAAAACGAAATAGTGGCGCGGGGAAGGGCGCACTGCAGTGCCCAAGTCAAGGGTTGCACAGCCGCACCGGCCGACGTGCAAAAGATCTTCGGCGCGCCACAGATGCGCAGCGCGCGTGCTAGGGTCGACGGGGAATGGCTTGATTGAGCTGCAGCCCAGTGCCAAGGGCTGCGGCGCCCGCGTGCGGCGGAGAGGGGACGCCCAGGCGGCTGCGGCTGGCGCTAATTCAAGGTTGCGGTTGCGCGACAAAGACGTGCAACAGGGATGATTTTCAGGCGCGCTGCAGCGCGCCATTTCCAGCACTAAAGCGCGCGGTCCGGACTAAATTTGGCCGTGCAATTTTTTTGGGCCTTTTGACGTGAGTTCGAAGGCTTTGACTTATAAATACACCACGGAGGCATACGGGACAGAGGTCAGACATTTTTTGGAGCACAACGCAAGGCACGAGACACGAGCTAGGGTTCGGGGACGGCAATTGAATGCACTTCTCAAATCCGGACATAGAGAATTCCTTCTCTTTTCTTCTCAATTATTTCTTTGCTTTTCTTTGTCAATTTTTAAGATGTATAATTATTTCTTTGCGACTTTTTGTACATCCATCATGAGCTAAACCCATCTTTCTAGGGGATTGATGTAACTTATGTTTGAACCTATGTTTAGATTTCCAGTTTATGAAAATCGGATGTTATTTAATCTATTCGTGCTATTTGATTTGATTGCATCGAATTATCTGATCGGTAGTTTAGATTGTTTGGCATGTTTGATTTGACACTCGAGAGAGGTAATTGAACGCATGGCCATAGAATAGCACAACCTAGGGTTTCATAGAACCAAGAGGTTTATGAATCTTTTGAAGCCTGTGATAGAAATTCATCGAGCGTATTAGGGTTTAATTTATGATTTTTATAGAGATATTGAAATCAGAATTTGAACCTAGAATCACTTGGCACTCGAGAGAGGAAGTGATAAACGGTAGGAATATTGTCTTATAGATTAATAACTTGTGATTAATCAAATGGATTGAAAACATAGGGGATAACTAGGTGAAATCAACCCTCTAGAATTCATATCTTAAGTGTTTCATTATTTGTCTTAACCAATTCTTAGTTTAATTTTGGTTTTATTTTTAGTTTATTAAACATCCATCTCTTTTCGATTTATAGATAGAATTAAGCTATTTTAATTATAGTACTTAGTATAAAATTTGATAACAATCCATGTGGAGACGATAACCCTACTTTCAAAACTATACTAAAACTTGACATCGTACGCTTGCGGTAAGAATTTCTCGATCAGAAATCAAAACACTTGGGTTCAATAAATAGCCTTAAGATCTTCATCCCTTTTGTTCTCAAAGAAATATGAGGATAGTTTCACTTCTTTTATTTTTGACACCAAGAATAACACCCACCTCTCTTTTCGCTCAAGATTTTTCTTATGGACTTTCATCATAGAAGAATCAATACACATAATTAAATATCAATTAACTCCTTAGGTGTCTATTGTGTTCTCGAGAAAAGTGCGAATATAGGATTCTGAGAATAGCGTACAAGAAATATTGAAAAAAAGGAAATAAAAATTGTTTAATATTTTAAATTGTACAACCCAAAATATGCAAACAAAAGATAAAATACATACCATTTAAATAAAAGTTACAATTGCAACAGGGTCCTACATATTTTCGTAGAGATCGACGACATGTTTCTTAATAAAAAGAGTGACCAAACAGTCATTTAATAATTGATCACTCCTTTTATTCCACGGCCTATTTTCTATCAAAGGAAAATGTAGAAATACTTATAATTGACAATCCATAATCTAAATAAAAAATAAGAATAAATAGAATAGTTACCAAAAACTTGTAGAAAAACTACCAAATTTAAAGAAGCGTTGTCCATACGAGTTATGTTGCTCAAAAATTCTATGTCAAGCGAAAATTGCTAATATATTATGTTACTCAAGAATTTTATGTCAAACCAAAATTGTTAATATATATATATATATATATATATATATATAGAGAGAGAGAGAGAGAGAGATGTTGGACCTAATGAGACCATAGCATGCGGTGAGACAGAGTGGACTAATGATCTAAACCATCCCCTATAATAACCAAAGACTAAGATTAGACGGATTCATAATACATTAAAATATTTAATTTAATCCCCTAAAGTGTCAAAACATAATTAGTTACTAATGCAATTATACCAAAACGATTACAGAGAGACAAAAACTACATCATTCACGATCTTTTACCATAACAGGCTTCTTGCCATATCTCTAAATCACTCTCAGAAAATTTCATACCCATCGCCATTGACTATTTCTTAGAACTACAGAGAGAAACAAAAAAGAAACACTGCAATATTACAGAGAAACGACAAAAATCAATACGATGACTTTGATTCATGTCAATGAACAATCATCAATCGCAGAAGAAATTGAACCTAGCAACATAGATGGAGTAGACATCCATGGAAAACTCGAATTTGGTCATTAACAATAAACTTTTAAAAACTGTAATTTTCATGAAGAAGACAAAGTATAGATACTTATGAAATGATGCATAAAACTATATGATGTTACATAATTGAAAACTATGCAACAAAAATCAACAAACTATGCATTGTCTAAAAGCTATTTTGCAATGTAAAAAAACTATATATGCAGTACATTGTACCCAACTATGCAGGATGTCGTAATCTATGCAACAAAAATTAACAAACTATGCATTGGCTAAAAGTTATCTATGCAATGTAAAAAAATAAAATATGTATTACAGTATACCCAATATGCAGGGTGTCATAACTATGTAGCAAAAATCAACTAACTATGCATTATCTAAAAGCTGTGAATGCAGTGCAAAAAAAATAATATGCAGTACATATACCCAACTATGCAAAATGTCATAAACTATGCAACAAACATCAACTAACTATGCATTATTTAGAAGAGATCTATGCAGTGTAGAAAAATTAAATATGTAGTACTTTATATCCAACAATAATGACATACTGTCATAAACAGTGTAAAAAACAACTAAATATGCATCATTTAATAGCTAGCAGTAAAAATAACCCTAACTATACTGGATTCCAAAAAAAAAAAGAAAAGGATTGAAAAACAATATCTCTTAAATTAACGCAATTAAATAAGGTAGTTACAATCTCACTCCATAAAGAACGGTTTCAAAAGGCCAAATGATACTAAAGAAAACCGATGGATAATAAAAGTACCATTATACCCTTAATGAATTAAAATAAATAAAAAAACGCCTAAAATCCTAGAAAAATCACAACCATAAAAGAAATCAAATCAAATACTAAGATAAGTCCACCTGTCTTTCCCCAGGAATGTGGTCTCATTTGAACTAATTCCTGCACATATAAAGGATAGAGATAAATACACTTACCCATCTTAACTATACTGTTTTTTACACTTTACCCTCCAAACTTTAATTCGTAACACTTTGCCCCCTGAACTATGGAAATCGTTACACTTTACCATATATGCACAATTTTGCCCCTAGGTTTTATCATTTTAAAACAATAGTTCAAGTTATCCCTTTAAACTCAATTTTGTGGCAATCTACTACATAATAATAATAAATTTATTGCATTAATCCTTAAACATGAAAATTTTACTCCATAATCAATTTGTTTTTCGGATTTTTCGAGAAACGAGAATTCTTATTTTCTGTCACTTGTTTTGTTCGTGGCATTGTTACACCTACTTAGATCCAGTCTCTTTTCAGAGGTTTTAAATGGATCATGTCAGGTTTCCAGCCTATAAACTCAACAGGACATACTTCAATCAAAATTCTCATTTCAAGTATAAAACCATATACAAATTAGGTCTATAGACTGAAAATGAACATAGTCCATTACGACCATATCAGGCCCAACATGCTTCGGTAAATTAATAAATCCCTTAAAATTCATACCTTTTTTGACCGAAATAGCACAGGGTTAAGAGGTTCGCAACGCCACCACGATCGGAAAATTATCGCCCCGGATCGTTTGACAAACACTCCTCCTCACTGTTCAACCTCACCTCGGGGAAGATGATCGCAAGTTATCGACTCCTTCGTGATACCACTCAAGACACGACCTTAGTTCGTTTTCTACTCCAAGGCGTAAAAGTAATTCTTCAAAGGGATGAATCAATAGTACATTATGAACACATGTTGAACAAACAGCCTTTATTTTATTAAGAACTTAAAGAAAATTTATTACATCGTAATTTCCTTTTGGGAGGAGAAAACATGTTTAGCCTCTCATAAAGGCTATCACACTCTTGTACATAAAATTAAAAAACTAAAACTGAAAACTGAAAACACTCTGGAAATTCTAAACCCACAACAGAATTTCACAAAGAAAGTTTATTGTTAGAAGACTAAGGGAAATGTTCGATTTCTTTAGCCTTCTAAAAACTCTTGTTTACATAGAGGAATGGGATGCCTCTATTTCTTGGATTCCCCCATCCACTTGCTGAAAGTAGTGGAATACTTTATTATCTTCACATGGCTCGGGTCCCTCTCGTGCGGTATCCAAGGTAAGTTGATAAGGCTCCAAAGCCTGATGACTCTTCTTTATTCATCTTTTAGCTAGATGGAATCTTATGACGTCATTGCTTATGTCATTGACTTGAATTATCAGCATCTTGATGAGTTGGATGCCAATTACTAGATCTGACCCACCTGTTGTCTCTTTGCTGAGTGGGTGGCCCTTGAGTCACATATCTCTTTTAACTTTGTCGGGAATCTACTTTTTTTTGGTGGTCCGAAACTTTGATACTTCGAGACTTGTCTTCTCCGTCACCGGTCTTCTCCGATCGACTTTTAGCGGAATCCTTTACCAAATTCGGTTCCTTCTCAGTTTTGACATTGGGGATGACTCCGAATTTCCCAATGGCCTATGTGAGCCATATTGCAATATTTCCTATGAGTTTCTTTACTCCTGGCGAAGCTTGTTTTCCCACGTAAGATTTCTTTTCTTTTGAATAGGTCTTCTGCGAATCTTGTAGTTTTTCCTGTCATAGTATTCAACAGGAATGAGACAGACCCACAATCCCCATGCCCTTCTTGTAGTAATCTGATCCTCGGTGAAGGTCATGGCCAATTGTACTTCTTCTAAACTAGCCTCCTTAATATTTTTGAAAGCTCTTTCATCTGGTCGCTGAAGCCTGATGTAATGGAAGGCTTCATGTCCACCTTTTCCGACTGGCTCTTGTTGGACCTCAAGCGCTACTCGGATTGACGACTGTCCCCACAAACCAACACGAGTCTTTTCTAGCGTGCTTTGTCCTCACTCACGCGCACCGTGGAAAACTTCCCAGGGGGTCACCCATCCCATGTCTACTCCAGGCCAAGCACGCTTAACCTCATAGTTTCTATGTAATGGGCACCAGAAAAGAAGATGCATATGTTGGTATAGGTAGTCCAAATCATATCCTTTAAGCTATCCTTTAACTATGCAATACAGTGCTCACGAGTTCGAATCGCGGGCGCGCCGCGCCTCTTTTTAAAGCCCATTGCAGGCAGGCGGGATCTTTGGACTAAATCCCAACAATCCCCCCAAAGACTGCCAAAGATCTCGGCTCCAAGATTGGCAACCTCCATTTGCCGCCAAACTTCCTCGCTTTAACGCTAACTACTTGATTCAAGCGTCGCGTCACGCAAGCCTCTCGATTCGGCCACCCAAAGAACCTACACCTTGAGTTCGATCTGTTTACCCGATTCGGCCACCTGGCAACTTACCCTTCGATTGGTCCACCAAAGAACCTACACCTTCGATTCCGATCTATTTTACCGATTCAGGACATCCGGCAACCTACCCTTGATTCGGTCCACTCAAGAACCTACACCTTGACTCCGATCCGTTTTACCTCGATTCGGCCACTGCAACCTACCCTTCGCCCGGTCCGTTTACCTCCGCCGCACCAAGCATCTCGGTTCCACCGCTCCGGCAACCTCCACGGCGAAAGCGTGCTTCCAAGGGAATTTGAACTCGTGATCCGCTCGATATCGATTGTTGGACCTCAGCGCTACTCGGATTGACGATCGCCCCCACAAACCAACACGAGTCTTTTTCTAGCGTGCTTTGTCCTCACTCACGCGCCTTGAAAACTTCCCGGGGTCACCCATCCCATGTCTACTCCAGGCCAAGCACGCTTAACCTCGGAGTTTCTATGTAATGGGCACCAGAAAAGAAGATGCATCTGTTGGTATAGGTAGTCCAAATCATATCCTTTAAGTTATCCTTTAACTATGCAATACGGCGCTCACGAGTTCGGAGTGCGGGCGCGCCGCGCCTCTTTTAAAGCCATTGCGGGCGGATGATCTTGGACCAAATCCTAACAAACTCTATTGCTGCACTTATGAAATACGGCTCCAATGTATCCCCTCGTTTTAGGTGTCATTGTTGGACCAAGAAGACTCAGAAATCGCTTCCTAGATCCACTTTGGCAATTTTGTGATCTCCGGAAGAAATTTGGTGAAGTAGTATAGATTGAGGCCAAAGCTCCAAACTCATACCACCTCTTCACTTCCTCGGGGAATTTGGTAACATCCAAACCTCGGATATTTTCGAAATATCGATCTTTATTTTTTCGGGAGATATCCTTGCTGGTAATCAGTTTCTCCCACCCGCCTGGTATTCGCCAAGAAGAAGAAACTTTAATCTCATTAATATCAACCTTAGAAGTGCCCATCATAGGCCTAAGATTGATCTCTTCGCCCTTACCCGGACGTCTTAGGTTGGTGTGATAACTCGGATTTGACTCGGAGTATCGGTTTTCCTTGGCTAACATTTTACGCGACTTAGGGCTTGTGCTAGAGGTACTTGAATCTCTCGCTACAGGTTGGGGAGCCCTGCGCTCTAAACGCTCCGTTTGCTTATTAGCAGCCCAGATGAGTGGCCCTAGAAATGTCGTTCTCAACTGTGAGTGAGACCGAACACATGCTCGTATAGGATCGGTTACTTTGTCCCGATCATTCCTTTGTAATTTCCCGGCCAAATCAGCATTGATGACCAGGGTATCAAATTCTCGGAGTAGCATTTCCAGCTGGTCTCCAAGATGTCTTGAGGCAGTGAGGATGGAATCAGCTTCAATTCCCTCCATCTCTTGTTAGAAAATCTACAAGAACATTTTCATGGGATTTTATAATGACAATATCATAATCATAATATTGACATTCACTTGCCATCTAAGTATCCTAGTTTTTTCTGGTTTTGATTCAATTTTGTTTTTCAGAAAAGCTTTGGCACTTAAATTATCAATTTTTAAGATAAACTTTTTAGCCAGTAGAAATAAAGGTCATTTTTAAAGCCTTTCGATCGAGAGAATTCTTTTCGTTGATATATGCCACCGAAGTTGCTTCATTTGTATGTAAATAGACCGGGCCGTAATATTCGCATGGCACTTCTCCGTTTGGTGTGGCTTTTGTAAGAAGCGCGCCCACCAATAATCGGGCATCAGTATAAAGAACAGTTCATCTTCATCCTGTGGAATTGCAAGTTTCGAAGCTTTTTGCAAACTTCTTTAAGTTGCTTGATTCCTTCTTGATGTTCATTCTCCCATTTGAATACTACATCCTTTTTAAGCAATGGGCTAAACACCTTCTTGTAATGTGCTAGATTGTTTATAAACATTCCAGCAAAATTGACAACTCCCAGAAAACTCTGAAGTTGTTTTTTATCCTTCAATGTATCTGGAAATCCCTGTATCTTTTCTACAATATGACTTTGTAGGATGATTCCACATTCGTCGATCTCAATTCCTAGGAATTCAATCTGTCTTGTTGCAATCACTGCCTTCTTTTCTGAAAGCACTAATCCTACCTTATGACAAACATCTGAAAATATTTTCAAATGTTTGAGATGCTCCTTCATGTTCTTTGATGCGATCAGAATGTCATCGATATAAACGAACATGAAACTGAAATAATCTTTGAAGAGATTATCCATCTTCCTTTGATATATCTGGGGTGCGTTAGCCAATCCCATAGGCATCACGTTTCAAATATAGTGTCCGTGTGGTGTAGAGAAAGCTGTGAACTTCTTGCTTTCTTCATCCATCTTAATCTGGTAGAATACGGATTTGCAATCGAACTTTGAGAATATCTTGGCACCTTTGATGCAGTTAACCAGATGTTCTCTACTTGGGATATAGTATCCATCGAACTCCAAAATGTTATTAATCCCCTTGTAATTAATAACAAGTCTTGGCTTTCCTCTTTTGATTTCTCCATGGTTTCTGACTAAGAACCCTGGACTACTGCATGGAGAAACTCCTGGTGAAATTAACTTAAGGTCAAGATGTTCCTTAAGTATCTTCTGCATATCCTCACGATCCTCCTGGTTCATAAGGATTGGTTTGAATCTTACGAACTCGTACTCCTTTCCAGGTTTAACCTTTAAGGAAGCTTTAAGCTCATTCTTATCCCACCAAGCCAAAGGATCTTCATTGTAATTCCTTTGGATCTTCTTCTTGATATCCTCGAGTGATATTTGTTCCTCTAGGGTCACGTCACTCTGCGGACTCTCCATTAGACTCATCCATAATTCTGCAATGGCTTCTGGAGTAACTCGTTCTTCTCCTTGTACTCTGAATGAATACAAGTTATTATCTCATATCTTCTGATCTTTCTGAATAGAACCAAATTGTCTATAGGATAATAAAGCTTCACCAAATTTCCTTCGATCCGCCATTTTTGGATTGCGAAGTTTGGCTTCATCACCACGCTTTGCGAAAAGTAATGGGCATTTTTTCGTAAAATGCTTCCATGATCTTTTGACAATAATCTTATGATCACATAATGTTATGAAAATAAGTCTTCTTGTCTCGTTCTCTGTGTAAATCACTTGAATGTTTGTAGGAAGTTGTTTCCTAGAAAAACATCTCGCACTGTATCATGGAAATAGATTGGTGGTGTTTTCACCTTGTACCGGGTACCGCCGCACCTCCGATCATGATTTCGCTTGTTTAATTCCCGTTAAGGATAAGAATCCTTTTAGAGAAATCTCTTCCGCAATAGCTGGTAAATCCCTCCAATTTCTTTAGGAAAAACATCCGGCTTTGCAAAGTACATATTTAAGCACTTGAATCAATATAGGCGGCAAAATACTCGGCCTTGTATTGACATATAACATTCCAATAGAAATGTATATGGAGAATGGACTAGTGGTCATCTCGATTCGTATCTTTTGTCACCCATCGTGAACTCCATTCCATCTTGTAGTCTTTCCCAAGGTTTATGATCCTCGAGAAAATCAATTCCCAGTATTAATTGTTAGGGATCTTCCCGCAACTCTGTGATAGTAAGCTCCATTTCACCTATCTTCAGGCTTCCTTGATACCGTCCAACTATTGGTTGTTGGAGATAATATAGAACATCACAAGGAAAAATGTTATCCTTTTGAGTGATGTCGAATATTACTTCCACTTCTCGCCCTCCTTCTGGACATTTCAGCTCTCCTGCTGTTTTGAAAACATCTGGGATACGCTGAACTATACTTGGTCTCCTTTCTTCCCAACGGCTGCTACTCGTCATTATGTCCTGTTGGAAAGATATCCTTCTTGGCTCAACTCTAAGACTTCGGCTTTTGTTGAAGACTGGTTGATCTTGTATTTTCATATCGATCTCCTTGATAGTTGGAGATTCAATAATTTCTGGTAGAACCACCCTGGCAAAGTCCTCAAAGATTCTCGGGACTTTAATAAATTCCTTTCTCAAGAATACTTCTGAATGATGTGTATTCGAGAGAGCATAGGATATCTTGTATGTGATCGAGTAGGGTATGTTCCCTTCTTTCATCAAATCTTCTCTTTTAAAATCTTGATGAAGGGTTAGGACTCTATTGAAATCTCGATCTCCCAGATTGTATGCAATTCTAGGATAAACATTAAATGCCAATTTCCCCGCATACAAATTTCTCAGAATCGCTCCAAGGCATGAACCCTTGAGGTTTGAGATTCGCTTGTCAAAGATAGCCAAATTGAGTGGCGAATCTATCCCTTCTTTGAATGTTGCTTTAATAATAACTCTTATGGCTCCGATATGAATCCATGAGAGTGTATTTGCAACTTGTCTTTTTAATCTGCTTTTGATCTCCTGGATTTCTCTAATAGGGACCAACTGCATCTCGATCAGGTTCCCGGTAAATTCCATCGGAATGGCAAATTCTCCGGTTGTTACTCTGTGGATAATTTGATGTTTTCTGTTACCAAACCCAATTTTATCCAATGCTTTTTCCATAGCTCCGATTGTAAATCCATCATAAACTTGAAGCTTTGGATCTTCATTCATGATTCTCATAAGAGTTTTATGAGAAACCGTCGTGTGAGAGAGGAATCCTGACATATTCTCCCTGACTGTCTGCTGAAGAATTTCTTCTTCACTCTAATTCTGAGCTGGAGTCACTTCCATCGTCAGAGTAGATTTCTTCTTCATAGATGCTTTCATATGAGGGAATATCCTCATACTGATACACCTGTATTAAATCATGATAATAGATAGCTTCTTCGATTTCTGGGGTGGCTTCGAACTGTCTAACTCCTCGTTTTTGATTGTCTGGGCAATCCTTTGAGATATGCCCTCTTGCTCCACATGTCCAGCAATTACAATCTTTGAAACTTTCATTAGCTCTGGTGTGAGCACGCCTGAAAGTTCTTCTTCCTGGATTTCTGCTGGTACTTGCTTGATTAGAACCTGATGATGAGGCTCTACTCCTGTTTGGTGTTGGTCTTTGCCCTGATTTATAACTTCGGGCTTTTTGTTTTGACCAGAACCTTCTAGGTCTCCATGAAGACCTCCTTCTTTTGCTGCTGCTTCCTCGGCGGTATGGATGGCTTCTGTCCTTCTTCTTCTTATGCCGCCTTGGTTGACCTCCCACAATTGTTGGGATGTCATTATCCACGCAACATAGAGGAACTGCTTTGTTAATTCCTCTTAATCTCTTGTAATTCTGTCTGAGCCGCTTGGTAATACCATTCGAGATAACTTGGCCTTTAGGAAAGACATTTTCCTCGGCCACGTTTTACTTCCGCTCCATCCGTGTATTCCCCGATAAGCATTTCTCTCGGGGGACTCGGAATCTTGGCAAAGAATATTTGTGACTTCCTTTTCTTCAATCTTGGATTTCCGGTATTCGTGAACAACTTGATATATTCGTCAATATGACAAATATCATATAACTCAAGGCTATAGATGGCTTGTTTATATCGCTTTCTTGTTTATAAGGCGTCTGATAAACATTCGGCCTTCCAGTAGGTTGTCTAGTTCCAGCAAGAGGGTTTCGACCTCCTGTCCCTGAAAGTGGATCACTCCCAGTCGTGAAATCCCCGGCGTGTGGCATCCTCTCATCTCGAGCTCCCTGATTTGAACCCGTACTTTATTCGACGTTAGGATTAATGGTGGTGGTGGTGGTGGAATTGCTCTACCTTGTGGGTCATAGGTAACCAAAGCTGATCCATCACCTGCGTTCATTTTTAAATCTACAATACCCAATCCCGCGAAGGATTCTGACAGGTCGTGTAGATCTTTCAGATTCATCTTTTCCATATCCATCTTTTTTAATTTTTGATGGATTTTCCTTTGATTAGAGCAATGAGCTTCTCCTCATATGTCATCTTTCGTATAACTTCAGTTGGTTTCCCTTTTTGGTGTAAATAGGTAATCTTTGTTCCAAAATCTATACGCTTCTTTTCCTCAGGAAGAACCGGCCTGCCCTCCGCATTCTTGACTCATTTTCAATATCATGAAGGAGTTCAAGAGTTTCCTTCGATATTTCACCATCGTCTCCATCCGGTTGGATCCGATGAACTTGTGTTGGTAGATGAATATGGCGGTTGCCATAATTTTGCACCGCTTTCTCGGAATTCTCTAAGATCTTCGGAGAACTTAGATTTGTCTGGGAAGTATCCCGTTCCACTCGGGTACTCCATCGGGAATCATTGTTTCGATGGGAATTTTCATGAACCGTTTCTTGAAGGTTCGCTAAGTGAACATATAGGGTCTAGTTAAGCATCCGAATCGCTATAATATTTTGCTCGCATTTTCCATTGCCTTAAGGTTTCCCGTCGGCTCCCGCCGTTTCTTTTTTTTCTTCATGTTGGTATTCCCAATATGAAACCTGGTCAAGGTGTTCTTGTGCATACATCGTCAATATTTGACGATATGTCCTGTAAGGGTACATCTCGGACATCGGTCCGGATCCATAATCTCGGAGTAATTTCTCCTCACCAACTGTTAATTACATAAATATAATAAATTTAACTAAAAGTTCTTAATAAACCTAAGCTCTGATACCATTTTCGAGGATCATAAGACCTTGAGGAGTAAATGTAGATAATACAATAAAATTTATGGCATAGGTGGTAAAGTGCAACAATTTTGAAGTTTAGAGGGTAAACTGTAAACCAACTTTCATTGAACTAGGGGTAAATCTGTAATTTAAGGCAAATTGTAAGATTTCGCATAGTTGGGAGGGTTAAGTGTAACGATTTAAAGTTCGTATGGTTAAGTATAAAACTTCGAATAGTTTGGGGGGTTGAATGTTTTATCCCTAAAGGATAAGAGAAAGTTGGTCCAAAATCTATAGAATGGGTATTGGTTTAGGGAAGTTTGGCCAAGACGAAGGTCTATATTGAGAAATATTATTTTATTTTTAAATGATTAATGTATAATTTTTATGCAAAAATAGAGTACAATTTTTTTTCTTGGAAAGAATTACGTAGGTCCCAAGGGTGTAGTATAAGGTTTAGAAGGGGGGATGAATAAACCTTACCAAATTTTAGATTTTAGTCATTTTAAAATATTCAACAGAGTTGACTCAAAACAGCTATGTCCTTGGGGACTGACTAAGTTGGCTATTCAACTAAGTTAGCCACTCGTACAGATTTCGATGGAGTCAATTGTTGATAGTATAACTCGGCTGCTTAACCCAAATACTTAACTTGGTTGATTCGGTTTTTAACAGCGGAAGACTTAACACCCTTTGACTTGATTTAAGCTTGTTTTAAGCACTTAGTTTTTAGCACTTGATTAATTATCAGTTGGATAGCAAATATAATCTAACAACAGATATAAGTAAATATACAGGAATGTAAATTTGCTGAAAGTAAATGACACAAATATTTTATAGAGGTTCGAAGATGGGGTAATTCTTCTAATCCTTTCTTCTCCAACTCCTGGAGGAATCCACTATGTAACAGATCAGTTTACAAGCGGTTATCAGTCTGGAGACAACCTTGATCACATAGTTGGCTTCTCTTGCGACTCAGCTTCTTCATAGGGCAGCTGCCTTGCTACTTCAACTCACTTCTCAAGTTCTTAGATTTGATCACGAAGCCCTCCAACAAACTTGATAATGGTTCGACCTTGAACCTTTCTACAATCCTGACTTGGAAAGTAGACTCCTTTGTTTCTTCAAAAGTTTCATCTTCAACAGGTTGAAGTTATCCCTCCTTCACAAGTTGTGTTGGATTGAGTTTCTTCGAGTGTTAGGCCTTGAGGAATTGTTTGTATTGCTTTGAGAAATTTTGCTAATTACTTGCTTGAATAATGCTTGCTCTTGCTAGGTTCAGGTAATCAAGGTCACCTCTTCTCAATAGCTTCCTCGCCCTTTTATAGTACACATTTGAAATTTTGCCCGTTGAAGAGATAGCTAGTTTCAAATGTCACTTAGTGTTCGTTGGCTTGTCTTTTTCTGCCTCAGAGCCTTGGTGAAGTTGACCTTTCCTCGTATTAAATGGCATTCCAACATTTGCAGGTGTGTGACACAAGGTGCAGTATTTCCCATTGGCTTATTCCTTTTGCACAATTCTGGGCCAAATACATTTAGACCTAACAGCTTGTCATATTACTAAATGGAGTAATATTCTTGACTTTAATCAACGGATCTAAGTCAGTTGTCTTGTCCAGACTGCTATCTTTATCCCAGGTGACTTGAGTCTGCTCTAATCATGGGATTAACTCAACTGTCACTTCAACTTCTAGAGTACTTGGCTCCTTGAGTTTACTTAACTGACACTTCTCACAGTTGTTCCTCAGCTGACTCTCCTTCAGTCGAGTCTTTGACTTCCTTCATGGTCTTACTCAGCTAACACACAGTAGAGTCTTCACTTAGTCCGCAGTTGACTTCTTGTAATTTTTAACATAGCTGACTTAACTCTGCTTTTCCAGCCCGATCTATTACAATACAAATTACAAGGAAAATGGGGTGTCAACTTCCTAGTTTAAGTTTTACATGGTATCATCAAAATCTATCAAATAAATTTCCTAACGATTTCCCCCTTTTGATGATGCCAAAATTTAAAACATTTAAAATAAGTAAACAACAAACATACAGGCAGTGCAGTAACAAAGAATGTATGCTTTAAATCATCATTTTATTGATCATAACATTCTTTGTCTTTACAAAGTCAGTTTATAAAGTATCGAGAGATTTATATATAACATAACAATACATTGCATATCTAAGCTAAGATACATACAGAGTGAAAATTACAGGGAAATTCACTAAGCTTATTACAGAAGACTTACACAAATGCATTTACATCAAAATACTTGAAGGGTTCGCATGACACTTCAACGCCTTTGTCGCTTCCTTCTTTTCTCTTCTTCTTCAGCTTTCCTTCTGTCATCATCAGCTCTTTTCCTCTTTCTTTCCTCTTCTTCTCTTTTCTTTTTCTCATACGCTTGCCTAGCAGCAGGGTCATCCCTCCACTTCCTATCTTCCCATTCACGAGAGCTCTCTCATTCTCAGAACCTTCTTACCTTCTAAAAGCTTCAAAGGCGTTTTTCCTAAAGAACTTCTAGGTTGGCAAGATGATCGTATCTAGCCCAATAAATAAGACCCTTCTTGTCTGGATCTACGTACACTACGTCTTTTGGTTTTGGTCGAGGTTGAGAGCCTCTTCCACCACCACTTCTTCCCCTTCCTGACTCAGCTCCCCTTCCTCTGGGAGTGTACTGTATTGGAGCCTTCGACTTTCACCGAGGATCTTTAGAAGTCTCTTTATATGGTGATTGACACAAATACAATCCCTTCTCCCAATACAAGTCACGGCATGTGGCGAGTCATTCCTTGAAAGTAGCCTTCTA